>CM069911.1:125047462-125078161 GCA_036172215.1 Camellia granthamiana
CGCAGTTTATCACTCGCGCCGTTTTGCGCATCGCACCGTTTTGCGCAGTTTATTAGTCGCGCGGTTTTGCGCATCGCACAGTTTTGCGCAGTTTGTCACTCGCGCCGTTGTGCGCATCGCACCGTTTTGCGCAGTTTATCACTCGCACCGTTTTGCGCATCGTACGGTTTTGCGTAGTTTGTCCCTCGCGCGGTTTTGCGCATCGCACCGTTTTGCGCAGCTTCTCACGCTCGCCGTTTTGCTCATCGCACGGTTTTTCGCAGTTTCTCACTCGCCCCGTTTTGCGCATCGCACCGTTTTGCGAAGTTTCTCACTCGCGCGGTTTTGCGCAGTTTGTCACGCCCGCCGTTTTACGCATCGCACCGTTTTGCGCAGTTTATCACTCGCTCAGTTTTACGCATCGCACCGTTTTGCGCAGTTTATCACTCGCGCGGTTTTGCGGATCGCACCATTTTGCGGAGTTTATCACTCGCGCCGTTTTGCGCATCGCACCGTTTTGCGCAGTTTATCACTCGCGCGGTTTTGCGCATCGCACAGTTTTGCGCAGTTTGTCACTGGCGGCGTTTTGCGCATCGCACCGTTTTGCGCAGTTTATCACTCGCGCCGTTTTGCGCATCGCACGGTTTTGCGCAGTTTGTCCCTCGCGCGGTTTTGCGCATCGCATCGTTTTGCGCAGTTTCTCACGCGCGCCGTTTTGCTCATCGCACGGTTTTGCGCAGTTTCTCACTCGCCCCGTTTTGCGCATCGCACCGTTTTGGGCAGTTTCTCACTCGCGCGGTTTTGCGCATCGCACAGTTTTGCGCAGTTTGTCACGCGCGCCGTTTTACGCATCGCACCGTTTTGCGCAGTTTATCACTCGCTCAGTTTTACGCATCGCACCGTTTTGCGCAGTTTATCACTCGCGCGGTTTTGCGGATCGCACCGTTTTGCGGAGTTTATCACTCGCGCCGTTTTGCGCATCGCACGGTTTTGCGCAGTTTATCAGTCGCGCGGTTTTACGCATCTTACCATTTTGCGCAGTTTCTCACTCGCGCGGTTTTGCGCATCGAACCATTTTGCGTAGTTTGTCACTCGCGCCGTTTTGCGCATCGCACCGTTTTGCGCAGTTTATCACTCGCGACGTTTTGTGCATCGCACGGTTTTGCGCAGTTTGTCCCTCGCGCGGTTTTGCGCATCGCACGCTTTTGCGCAGTTTGTCACTCGCGCCGTTTTGCGTATCGCACGGTTTTGCGCAGTTTCTCGCTCGCGCGATTTTACGCGTCGCACCGTTTTGCGAAGTTTCTCACTCGCGCGGTTTTGCGCAGTTTGTCACGCCCGCCATTTTACGCATCGCACCGTTTTGCGTAGTTTCCCACTCGCGCGGTTTTGCGCATCGCACCGTTTTGCGCAGTTTATAAGTCGCGCCGTTTTGCGCATCGCACGGTTTTGCGAAGTTTATCACTCGCGCGGTTTTGCGCATCGTACCCTTTTGCGCAGTTTATCACTCGCGCCGTTTTGCGCATCGCACGGTTTTGCGCACTTCATTCCTCCCGCAGTTTTGCGCGTCGCACCGTTTTGTGCAGTTTATCACTCGCGCCGTTTTGCGCATCGCACGGTTTTGCGCAGTCTGTCCCTCGCGCAGTTTTGCGCATCGCACCGTTTTGCGCAGTTTATCACTCGCGCCGTTTTGCGCATCGCACCGTTTTGCGCAGTTTCTCACTCGCGCGGTTTTGCGCAGTTTGTCACTCGCGCCGTTCTGCGCAGCTTCTCACTCGCGCGGTTTTGCGCATCGCACCGTTTTGCGCAGTTTATCACTCGCGCCGTTTTGCGCATCGCACGGTTTTGCGCAGTTTATCACTCGCGCCGTTTTGCGCATCGCGCGGTTTTGCGCAGTTTGTCACTCGCGCCGTTTTGCGCAGTTTATCACTCCCGCAGTTTTGCGCGTCGCACCGTTTTGTGCAGTTTATCACTCGCGCCGTTTTGCGCATCGCACGGTTTTGCGCAGTCTGCCCCTCGCGCGGTTTTGCGCATCGCACCGTTTTGCGCAGTTTATCACTCGCGCCGTTTTGCGCATCGCACCGTTTTGCGCAGTTTCTCACTCGCGCGGTTTTGCGCAGTTTGTCACTCGCGCCGTTCTGCGCAGCTTCTCACTCGCGCGGTGTTGCGCATCGCACCGTTTTGCGCAGTTTATCACTCGCGCCGTTTTGCGCATCGCACGGTTTTGCGCAGTTTATCACTCGCGCCGTTTTGCGCATCGCACGGTTTTGCGCAGTTTGTCACTCGTGCCGTTTTGCGGATCGCACGGTTTTGCGCAGTTTCTCACTCGCGCCGTTTTGCACATCGCACAATTTTGCGCAGTTTCTCACTCGCGCGGTTTTGCGCAGTTTGTCCCTCGCGCGGTTTTGCGCATCGCACCGTTTTGCGCAGCTTCTCACGCTCGCCGTTTTGCTCATCGCACGGTTTTGCGCAGTTTCTCACTCGCCCCGTTTTGCGCATTGCACCGTTTTGCGCAGTTTCTCACTCGCGCGGTTTTGCGCAGTTTGTCACGCCCGCCGTTTTACGCATCGCACCTTTTGCGGAGTTTATCACTCGCTCAGTTTTACGCATCGCACCGTTTTGCGCAGTTTATCACTCGCGCGGTTTTGCGGATCGCACCGTTTTGCGGAGTTTATCACTCGCGCCGTTTTGCGCATCGCACCATTTTGCGCAGTTTATCACTCGCGCGGTTTTGCGCATCGCACAGTTTTGCGCAGTTTGTCACTGGCGGCGTTTTGCGCATCGCACCGTTTTGCGCAGTTTCTCACTCGCGCCGTTTTGCGCATCGCACGGTTTTGCGCAGTTTGTCCCTCGCGCGGTTTTTGCGCATCGCATCGTTTTGCGCAGTTTCTCACGCGCGCCGTTTTGCTCATCGCACGGTTTTGCGCAGTTTCTCACTCGCCCCGTTTTGCGCATCGCACCGTTTTGCGCAGTTTCTCACTCGCGCGGTTTTGCGCATCGCACAGTTTTGCGCAGATTGTCACGCGCGCCGTTTTACGCATCGCACCGTTTTGCGCAGTTTATCACTCGCTCAGTTTTACGCATCGCACCGTTTTGCGCAGTTTATCACTCGCGCGGTTTTGCGGATCGCACCGTTTTGCGGAGTTTATCACTCGCGCCGTTTTGCGCATCGCACGGTTTTGCGCAGTTTATCAGTCGCGCCATTTTGCGCATCGTACCATTTTGCGCAGTTTATCACTCGCGCCGTTTTGCGAATCGCACCATTTTGCGTAGTTTGTCACTCGCGCCGTTTTGCGCATCGCACGGTTTTGCGCAGTTTCTCACTCGCGCGGTTTTGCGCATCGCACCGTTTTGCGCAGTTTCTGACTCGCGCCGTTTTGCGCATCGCACGGTTTTGCGCAGTTTATCAGTCGCGCGGTTTTACGCATCTTACCATTTTGCGCAGTTTCTCACTCGCGCGGTTTTGCGCATCGTACCATTTTGCGTAGTTTGTCACTCGCGCCGTTTTGCGCATCGCACCGTTTTGCGCAGTTTATCACTCGCGACGTTTTGTGCATCGCACGGTTTTGCGCAGTTTGTCCCTCGCGCGGTTTTGCGCATCACACCGTTTTGCGCAGTTTCCCACTCGCGCGGTTTTGCGCATCGCACCGTTTTGCGCAGTTTATAAGTCGCGCCGTTTTACGCATCGCACCGTTTTGCGCAGTTTATCACTCGCGCCGTTTGTTGCATCGCACGGTTTTGCGCAGTTTATCAGTCGTGCCGTTTTGTGCATCGCACGGTTTTGCGCAGTTTATCCCTCGCGCGGTTTTGCGCATCGCACGTTTTTGCGCAGTTTGTCACTCGCGCCATTTTGCGTATCGCACGGTTTTGCGCAGTTTCTCGCTCGCGCGATTTTACGCGTCGCACCGTTTTGCGCAGTTTATCAGTCGCGCCGTTTTGCGCATCGCACGGTTTTGCGCAGTTTATCACTCGCGCGGTTTTACGCATCGCACCGTTTTGCGCAGTTTATGACTCGCGCCGTTTTGTGCATCGCACAGTTTTGCGCAGTTTATCAGTCGCGCCGTTTTGCGCATCGCACGGTTTTGCGCAGTTTATCACTCGCGCGGTTTTGCGCATCGTACCGTTTTGCGCAGTTTATCACTCGCGCCGTTTTGCGCATCGCACGGTTTTGCGCACTTCATTCCTCCCGCAGTTTTGCGCGTCGCACCGTTTTGTGCAGTTTATCACTCGCGCCGTTTTGCGCATCGCACGGTTTTGCGCAGTCTGTCCCTCGCGCGGTTTTGCGCATCGCACCGTTTTGCGCAGTTTATCACTCGCGCCGTTTTGCGCATCGCACCGTTTTGCGCAGTTTCTCACTCGCGCGGTTTTGCGCAGTTTGTCACTCGCGCCGTTCTGCGCAGCTTCTCACTCGCGCGGTTTTGCGCATCGCACCGTTTTGCGCAGTTTATCACTCGCGCCGTTTTGCGCATCGCACGGTTTTGCGCAGTTTATCACTCGCGCCGTTTTGCGCATCGCACGGTTTTGCGCAGTTTGTCACTCGTGCCGTTTTGCGGATCGCACGGTTTTGCGCAGTTTCTCACTCGCGCCGTTTTGCGCATCGCACAATTTTGCGCAGTTTCTCACTCGCGCGGTTTTGCGCAGTTTCTCACTCGCGCCGTTTTGCGCAGCTTCTCACTCGCGCCGTTTTGCGCATCGCACCGTTTTGCGCAGTTTATCACTCGCGCCGTTTTGCGCATCGCACGGTTTTGCGCAGTTTGTCACTCGCGCCGTTTTGCGGATCGCACGGTTTTGCGCAGTTTCCCACTCGCGCAGTTTTACGCATCGCACGGTTTTGCGCAGTTTATCAGTCGCGCCGTTTTGCGCATCGCACGGTTTTGCGCAGTTTATCACTCGCGCCGTTTTACGCATCGCACCGTTTTGCGCAGTTTATCACTCGCGCCGTTTTGTGCATCGCACGGTTTTGCGCAGTTTATCAGTCGCGCCGTTTTGCGCATCGCACGGTTTTCCGCAGTTTATCCCTCGCGCGGTTTTGCGCATCGCACGTTTTTGTACAGTTTGTCACTCGCGCGGTTTTGCGCATCGCACGGTTTTGCGCAGTTTCTCGCTCGCGCGATTTTACGCGTCGCACCGTTTTGCGCAGTTTATCAGTCGCGCCGTTTTGCGCATCGCACGGTTTTACGCAGTGTACCACTCGCGCGGTTTTGCGCATCGCACCGTTTTGCGCAGTTTATCACTCGCGCCGTTTTGCGCATCGCACCGTTTTGCGCAGTTTATCAGTCGCGCGGTTTTGCGCATCGCACAGTTTTGCGCAGTTTGTCACTCGCGCCGTTGTGCGCATCGCACCGTTTTGCGCAGTTTATCCCTCGCACCGTTTTGCGCATCGCACGGTTTTGCGCAGTTTGTCCCTCGCGCGGTTTTGCGCATCGCACCGTTTTGCGCAGCTTCTCACGCTCGCCGTTTTGCTCATCGCACGGTTTTGCGCAGTTTCTCACTCGCCCCGTTTTGCGCATCGCACCGTTTTGCGCAGTTTCTCACTCGCGCGGTTTTGCGCAGTTTGTCACGCCCGCCGTTTTACGCATCGCACCGTTTTGCGCAGTTTATCACTCGCTCAGTTTTACGCATCGCACCGTTTTGCGCAGTTTATCACTCGCGCGGTTTTGCGGATCGCACCGTTTTGCGGAGTTTATCACTCGCGCCGTTTTGCGCATCGCACCGTTTTGCGCAGTTTATCACTCGCGCGGTTTTGCGCATCGCACAGTTTTGCGCAGTTCGTCACTGGCGGCGTTTTGCGCATCGCACCGTTTTGCGCAGTTTATCACTCGCGCCGTTTTGCGCATCGCACGGTTTTGCGCAGTTTGTCCCTCGCGCGGTTTTGCGCATCGCATCGTTTTGCGCAGTTTCTCACGCGCGCCGTTTTGCTCATCGCACGGTTTTGCGCAGTTTCTCACTCGCCCCGTTTTACGCATCGCACCGTTTTGCGCAGTTTATCACTCGCTCAGTTTTACGCATCGCACCGTTTTGCGCAGTTTATCACTCGCGCGGTTTTGCGGATCGCACCGTTTTGCGGAGTTTATCACTCGCGCCGTTTTGCGCATCGCACGGTTTTGCGCAGTTTATCAGTCGCGCGGTTTTACGCATCTTACCATTTTGCGCAGTTTCTCACTCGCGCGGTTTTGCGCATCGAACCATTTTGCGTAGTTTGTCACTCGCGCCGTTTTGCGCATCGCACCGTTTTGCGCAGTTTATCACTCGCGACGTTTTGTGCATCGCACGGTTTTGCGCAGTTTGTCCCTCGCGCGGTTTTGCGCATCGCACGCTTTTGCGCAGTTTGTCACTCGCGCCGTTTTGCGTATCGCACGGTTTTGCGCAGTTTCTCGCTCGCGCGATTTTACGCGTCGCACCGTTTTGCGCAGTTTATCAGTCGCGCCGTTTTGCACATCGCACGGTTTTGCGCAGTTTATCACTCGCGCGGTTTTACGCATCGCACCGTTTTGCGCAGTTTATCACTCTCGCGGTTTTGCGCATCGCACCGTTTTGCGCAGTTTATCAGTCGCGCCGTTTTGCGCATCGCACGATTTTGCGCAGTTTATCACTCGCGCCGTTTTGCGCATCGCACCGTTTTGCGCAGTTTATTAGTCGCGCGGTTTTGCGCATCGCACAGTTTTGCGCAGTTTGTCACTCGCGCCGTTGTGCGCATCGCACCGTTTTGCGCAGTTTATCACTCGCACCGTTTTGCGCATCGTACGGTTTTGCGTAGTTTGTCCCTCGCGCGGTTTTGCGCATCGCACCGTTTTGCGCAGCTTCTCACGCTCGCCGTTTTGCTCATCGCACGGTTTTTCGCAGTTTCTCACTCGCCCCGTTTTGCGCATCGCACCGTTTTGCGAAGTTTCTCACTCGCGCGGTTTTGCGCAGTTTGTCACGCCCGCCGTTTTACGCATCGCACCGTTTTGCGCAGTTTATCACTCGCTCAGTTTTACGCATCGCACCGTTTTGCGCAGTTTATCACTCGCGCGGTTTTGCGGATCGCACCATTTTGCGGAGTTTATCACTCGCGCCGTTTTGCGCATCGCACCGTTTTGCGCAGTTTATCACTCGCGCGGTTTTGCGCATCGCACAGTTTTGCGCAGTTTGTCACTGGCGGCGTTTTGCGCATCGCACCGTTTTGCGCAGTTTATCACTCGCGCCGTTTTGCGCATCGCACGGTTTTGCGCAGTTTGTCCCTCGCGCGGTTTTGCGCATCGCATCGTTTTGCGCAGTTTCTCACGCGCGCCGTTTTGCTCATCGCACGGTTTTGCGCAGTTTCTCACTCGCCCCGTTTTGCGCATCGCACCGTTTTGGGCAGTTTCTCACTCGCGCGGTTTTGCGCATCGCACAGTTTTGCGCAGTTTGTCACGCGCGCCGTTTTACGCATCGCACCGTTTTGCGTAGTTTATCACTCGCTCAGTTTTACGCATCGCACCGTTTTGCGCAGTTTATCACTCGCGCGGTTTTGCGGATCGCACCGTTTTGCGGAGTTTATCACTCGCGCCGTTTTGCGCATCGCACGGTTTTGCGCAGTTTATCAGTCGCGCGGTTTTACGCATCTTACCATTTTGCGCAGTTTCTCACTCGCGCGGTTTTGCGCATCGAACCATTTTGCGTAGTTTGTCACTCGCGCCGTTTTGCGCATCGCACCGTTTTACGCAGTTTATCACTCGCGACGTTTTGTGCATCGCACGGTTTTGCGCAGTTTGTCCCTCGCGCGGTTTTGCGCATCGCACGCTTTTGCGCAGTTTGTCACTCGCGCCGTTTTGCGTATCGCACGGTTTTGCGCAGTTTCTCGCTCGCGCGATTTTACGCGTCGCACCGTTTTGCGAAGTTTCTCACTCGCGCGGTTTTGCGCAGTTTGTCACGCCCGCCATTTTACGCATCGCACCGTTTTGCGCAGTTTATCACTCGCTCAGTTTTACGCATCGCACCGTTTTGCGCAGTTTATCACTCGCGCGGTTTTACGGATCGCACCATTTTGCGGAGTTTATCACTCGCGCCGTTTTGCGCATCGCACCGTTTTGCGCAGTTTATCACTCGCGCGGTTTTGCGCATCGCACAGTTTTGCGCAGTTTGTCACTGGCGGCGTTTTGCGCATCGTACCGTTTTGCGCAGTTTATCACTCGCGCCGTTTTGCGCATCGCACGGTTTTGCGCAGTTTGTCCCTCGCGCGGTTTTGCGCATCGCATCGTTTTGTGCAGTTTCTCACGCGCGCCGTTTTGCTCATCGCACGGTTTTGCGCAGTTTCTCACTCGCCCCGTTTTGCGCATCGCACCGTTTTGGGCAGTTTCTCACTCGCGCGGTTTTGCGCATCGCACAGTTTTGCGCAGTTTGTCACGCGCGCCGTTTTACGCATCGCACCGTTTTGCGCAGTTTATCACTCGCTCAGTTTTACGCATCGCACCGTTTTGCGCAGTTTATCACTCGCGCGGTTTTGCGGATCGCACCGTTTTGCGGAGTTTATCACTCGCGCCGTTTTGCGCATCGCACGGTTTTGCGCAGTTTATCAGTCGCGCCATTTTGCGCATCGTACCATTTTGCGCAGTTTATCACTCGCGCCGTTTTGCGAATCGCACCATTTTGCGTAGTTTGTCACTCGCGCCGTTTTGCGCATCGCACGGTTTTGCGCAGTTTCTCACTCGCGCGGTTTTGCGCATCGCACCGTTTTGCGCAGTTTCTTACTCGCGCCGTTTTGCGCATCGCACGGTTTTGCGCAGTTTATCAGTCGCGCGGTTTTACGCATCTTACCATTTTGCGCAGTTTCTCACTCGCGCGGTTTTGCGCATCGTACCATTTTGCGTAGTTTGTCACTCGCGCCGTTTTGCGCATCGCACCGTTTTGCGCAGTTTATCACTCGCGACGTTTTGTGCATCGCACGGTTTTGCGCAGTTTGTCCCTCGCGCGGTTTTGCGCATCACACCGTTTTGCGCAGTTTCCCACTCGCGCGGTTTTGCGCATCGCACCGTTTTGCGCAGTTTATAAGTCGCGCCATTTTACGCATCGCACCGTTTTGCGCAGTTTATCACTCGCGCCGTTTGTTGCATCGCACGGTTTTGCGCAGTTTATCAGTCGTGCCGTTTTGTGCATCGCACGGTTTTGCGCAGTTTATCCCTCGCGCGGTTTTGCGCATCGCACGTTTTTGCGCAGTTTGTCACTCGCGCCATTTTGCGTATCGCACGGTTTTGCGCAGTTTCTCGCTCGCGCGATTTTACGCGTCGCACCGTTTTGCGCAGTTTATCAGTCGCGCCGTTTTGCGCATCGCACGGTTTTGCGCAGTTTATCACTCGCGCGGTTTTACGCATCGCACCGTTTTGCGCAGTTTATGACTCGCGCCGTTTTGTGCATCGCACAGTTTTGCGCAGTTTATCAGTCGCGCCGTTTTGCGCATCGCACGGTTTTGCGCAGTTTATCACTCGCGCGGTTTTGCGCATCGTACCGTTTTGCGCAGTTTATCACTCGCGCCGTTTTGCGCATCGCACGGTTTTGCGCACTTCATTCCTCCCGCAGTTTTGCGCGTCGCACCGTTTTGTGCAGTTTATCACTCGCGCCGTTTTGCGCATCGCACGGTTTTGCGCAGTCTGTCCCTCGCGCGGTTTTGCGCATCGCACCGTTTTGCGCAGTTTATCACTCGCGCCGTTTTGCGCATCGCACCGTTTTGCGCAGTTTCTCACTCGCGCGGTTTTGCGCAGTTTGTCACTCGCGCCGTTCTGCGCAGCTTCTCACTCGCGCGGTTTTGCGCATCGCACCGTTTTGCGCAGTTTATCACTCGCGCCGTTTTGCGCATCGCACGGTTTTGCGCAGTTTATCACTCGCGCCGTTTTGCGCATCGCACGGTTTTGCGCAGTTTGTCACTCGTGCCGTTTTGCGGATCGCACGGTTTTGCGCAGTTTCTCACTCGCGCCGTTTTGCGCATCGCACAATTTTGCGCAGTTTCTCACTCGCGCGGTTTTGCGCAGTTTCTCACTCGCGCCGTTTTGCGCAGCTTCTCACTCGCGCCGTTTTGCGCATCGCACCGTTTTGCGCAGTTTATCACTCGCGCCGTTTTGCGCATCGCACGGTTTTGCGCAGTTTGTCACTCGCGCCGTTTTGCGGATCGCACGGTTTTGCGCAGTTTCCCACTCGCGCAGTTTTACGCATCGCACGGTTTTGCGCAGTTTATCAGTCGCGCCGTTTTGCGCATCGCACGGTTTTGCGCAGTTTATCACTCGCGCCGTTTTACGCATCGCACCGTTTTGCGCAGTTTATCACTCGCGCCGTTTTGTGCATCGCACGGTTTTGCGCAGTTTATCAGTCGCGCCGTTTTGCGCATCGCACGGTTTTCCGCAGTTTATCCCTCGCGCGGTTTTGCGCATCGCACGTTTTTGTACAGTTTGTCACTCGCGCGGTTTTGCGCATCGCACGGTTTTGCGCAGTTTCTCGCTCGCGCGATTTTACGCGTCGCACCGTTTTGCGCAGTTTATCAGTCGCGCCGTTTTGCGCATCGCACGGTTTTACGCAGTGTACCACTCGCGCGGTTTTGCGCATCGCACCGTTTTGCGCAGTTTATCACTCGCGCCGTTTTGCGCATCGCACCGTTTTGCGCAGTTTATCAGTCGCGCGGTTTTGCGCATCGCACAGTTTTGCGCAGTTTGTCACTCGCGCCGTTGTGCGCATCGCACCGTTTTGCGCAGTTTATCCCTCGCACCGTTTTGCGCATCGCACGGTTTTGCGCAGTTTGTCCCTCGCGCGGTTTTGCGCATCGCACCGTTTTGCGCAGCTTCTCACGCTCGCCGTTTTGCTCATCGCACGGTTTTGCGCAGTTTCTCACTCGCCCCGTTTTGCGCATCGCACCGTTTTGCGCAGTTTCTCACTCGCGCGGTTTTGCGCAGTTTGTCACGCCCGCCGTTTTACGCATCGCACCGTTTTGCGCAGTTTATCACTCGCTCAGTTTTACGCATCGCACCGTTTTGCGCAGTTTATCACTCGCGCGGTTTTGCGGATCGCACCGTTTTGCGGAGTTTATCACTCGCGCCGTTTTGCGCATCGCACCGTTTTGCGCAGTTTATCACTCGCGCGGTTTTGCGCATCGCACAGTTTTGCGCAGTTTGTCACTGGCGGCGTTTTGCGCATCGCACCGTTTTGCGCAGTTTATCACTCGCGCCGTTTTGCGCATCGCACGGTTTTGCGCAGTTTGTCCCTCGCGCGGTTTTGCGCATCGCATCGTTTTGCGCAGTTTCTCACGCGCGCCGTTTTGCTCATCGCACGGTTTTGCGCAGTTTCTCACTCGCCCCGTTTTACGCATCGCACCGTTTTGCGCAGTTTATCACTCGCTCAGTTTTACGCATCGCACCGTTTTGCGCAGTTTATCACTCGCGCGGTTTTGCGGATCGCACCGTTTTGCGGAGTTTATCACTCGCGCCGTTTTGCGCATCGCACGGTTTTGCGCAGTTTATCAGTCGCGCGGTTTTACGCATCTTACCATTTTGCGCAGTTTCTCACTCGCGCGGTTTTGCGCATCGAACCATTTTGCGTAGTTTGTCACTCGCGCCGTTTTGCGCATCGCACCGTTTTGCGCAGTTTATCACTCGCGACGTTTTGTGCATCGCACGGTTTTGCGCAGTTTGTCCCTCGCGCGGTTTTGCGCATCGCACGCTTTTGCGCAGTTTGTCACTCGCGCCGTTTTGCGTATCGCACGGTTTTGCGCAGTTTCTCGCTCGCGCGATTTTACGCGTCGCACCGTTTTGCGCAGTTTATCAGTCGCGCCGTTTTGCACATCGCACGGTTTTGCGCAGTTTATCACTCGCGCGGTTTTACGCATCGCACCGTTTTGCGCAGTTTATCACTCGCGCGGTTTTGCGCATCGCACCGTTTTGCGCAGTTTATCAGTCGCGCCGTTTTGCGCATCGCACGATTTTGCGCAGTTTATCACTCGCGCCGTTTTGCGCATCGCACCGTTTTGCGCAGTTTATTAGTCGCGCGGTTTTGCGCATCGCACAGTTTTGCGCAGTTTGTCACTCGCGCCGTTGTGCGCATCGCACCGTTTTGCGCAGTTTATCACTCGCACCGTTTTGCGCATCGTACGGTTTTGCGTAGTTTGTCCCTCGCGCGGTTTTGCGCATCGCACCGTTTTGCGCAGCTTCTCACGCTCGCCGTTTTGCTCATCGCACGGTTTTTCGCAGTTTCTCACTCGCCCCGTTTTGCGCATCGCACCGTTTTGCGAAGTTTCTCACTCGCGCGGTTTTGCGCAGTTTGTCACGCCCGCCGTTTTACGCATCGCACCGTTTTGCGCAGTTTATCACTCGCTCAGTTTTACGCATCGCACCGTTTTGCGCAGTTTATCACTCGCGCGGTTTTGCGGATCGCACCATTTTGCGGAGTTTATCACTCGCGCCGTTTTGCGCATCGCACCGTTTTGCGCAGTTTATCACTCGCGCGGTTTTGCGCATCGCACAGTTTTGCGCAGTTTGTCACTGGCGGCGTTTTGCGCATCGCACCGTTTTGCGCAGTTTATCACTCGCGCCGTTTTGCGCATCGCACGGTTTTGCGCAGTTTGTCCCTCGCGCGGTTTTGCGCATCGCATCGTTTTGCGCAGTTTCTCACGCGCGCCGTTTTGCTCATCGCACGGTTTTGCGCAGTTTCTCACTCGCCCCGTTTTGCGCATCGCACCGTTTTGGGCAGTTTCTCACTCGCGCGGTTTTGCGCATCGCACAGTTTTGCGCAGTTTGTCACGCGCGCCGTTTTACGCATCGCACCGTTTTGCGTAGTTTATCACTCGCTCAGTTTTACGCATCGCACCGTTTTGCGCAGTTTATCACTCGCGCGGTTTTGCGGATCGCACCGTTTTGCGGAGTTTATCACTCGCGCCGTTTTGCGCATCGCACGGTTTTGCGCAGTTTATCAGTCGCGCGGTTTTACGCATCTTACCATTTTGCGCAGTTTCTCACTCGCGCGGTTTTGCGCATCGAACCATTTTGCGTAGTTTGTCACTCGCGCCGTTTTGCGCATCGCACCGTTTTACGCAGTTTATCACTCGCGACGTTTTGTGCATCGCACGGTTTTGCGCAGTTTGTCCCTCGCGCGGTTTTGCGCATCGCACGCTTTTGCGCAGTTTGTCACTCGCGCCGTTTTGCGTATCGCACGGTTTTGCGCAGTTTCTCGCTCGCGCGATTTTACGCGTCGCACCGTTTTGCGAAGTTTCTCACTCGCGCGGTTTTGCGCAGTTTGTCACGCCCGCCATTTTACGCATCGCACCGTTTTGCGCAGTTTATCACTCGCTCAGTTTTACGCATCGCACCGTTTTGCGCAGTTTATCACTCGCGCGGTTTTACGGATCGCACCATTTTGCGGAGTTTATCACTCGCGCCGTTTTGCGCATCGCACCGTTTTGCGCAGTTTATCACTCGCGCGGTTTTGCGCATCGCACAGTTTTGCGCAGTTTGTCACTGGCGGCGTTTTGCGCATCGTACCGTTTTGCGCAGTTTATCACTCGCGCCGTTTTGCGCATCGCACGGTTTTGCGCAGTTTGTCCCTCGCGCGGTTTTGCGCATCGCATCGTTTTGTGCAGTTTCTCACGCGCGCCGTTTTGCTCATCGCACGGTTTTGCGCAGTTTCTCACTCGCCCCGTTTTGCGCATCGCACCGTTTTGGGCAGTTTCTCACTCGCGCGGTTTTGCGCATCGCACAGTTTTGCGCAGTTTGTCACGCGCGCCGTTTTACGCATCGCACCGTTTTGCGCAGTTTATCACTCGCTCAGTTTTACGCATCGCACCGTTTTGCGCAGTTTATCACTCGCGCGGTTTTGCGGATCGCACCGTTTTGCGGAGTTTATCACTCGCGCCGTTTTGCGCATCGCACGGTTTTGCGCAGTTTATCAGTCGCGCCATTTTGCGCATCGTACCATTTTGCGCAGTTTATCACTCGCGCCGTTTTGCGAATCGCACCATTTTGCGTAGTTTGTCACTCGCGCCGTTTTGCGCATCGCACGGTTTTGCGCAGTTTCTCACTCGCGCGGTTTTGCGCATCGCACCGTTTTGCGCAGTTTCTTACTCGCGCCGTTTTGCGCATCGCACGGTTTTGCGCAGTTTATCAGTCGCGCGGTTTTACGCATCGTACCATTTTGCGCAGTTTCTCACTCGCGCGGTTTTGCGCATCGTACCATTTTGCGTAGTTTGTCACTCGCGCCGTTTTGCGCATCGCACCGTTTTGCGCAGTTTATCACTCGCGACGTTTTGTGCATCGCACGGTTTTGCGCAGTTTGTCCCTCGCGCGGTTTTGCGCATCGCACCGTTTTGCGTAGTTTCCCACTCGCGCGGTTTTGCGTATCGCACCGTTTTGCGCAGTTTATAAGTCGCGCCGTTTTGCGCATCGCACGGTTTTGCGCAGTTTATCACTCGCGCGGTTTTGCGCATCGTACCGTTTTGCGCAGTTTATCACCCGCGCCGTTTTGCGCATCGCACGGTTTTGCGCACTTCATTCCTCCCGCAGTTTTGCGCGTCGCACCGTTTTGTGCAGTTTATCACTCGCGCCGTTTTGCGCATCGCACGGTTTTGCGCAGTCTGTCCCTCGCGCGGTTTTGCGCATCGCACCGTTTTGCGCAGTTTATCACTCGCGCCGTTTTGCGCATCGCACCGTTTTGCGCAGTTTCTCACTCGCGCCGTTTTGCGCATCGCACGATTTTGCGCAGTTTGTCACTCGTGCCGTTTTGCGGATCGCACGGTTTTGCGCAGTTTCTCACTCGCGCCGTTTTGCGCATCGCACAATTTTGCGCAGTTTCTCACTCGAGCGGTTTTGCGCAGTTTGTCACTCGCGCCGTTTTGCGCAGCTTCTCACTCGCGCCGTTTTGCGCATCGCACCGTTTTGCGCAGTTTATCACTCGCGCCGTTTTGCGCATCGCACGGTTTTGCGTAGTTTATCACTCGCGCCGTTTTGCGCATCGCACGGTTTTGCGCAGTTTGTCACTCGCGCCGTTTTGCGCATCGCACGGTTTTGCGCAGTTTCCCACTCGCGCAGTTTTACGCATCGCACGGTTTTGCGCAGTTTATCAGTCGCGCCGTTTTGCGCATCGCACGGTTTTGCGCAGTTTATCACTCGCGCGGTTTTACGCATCGCAACGTTTTGCGCAGTTTATCACTCGCGCCGTTTTGTGCATCGCACGGTTTTGCGCAATTTATCAGTCGCGCCGTTTTGCGCATCGTACGGTTTTGCGCAGTTTATCCCTCGCGCGGTTTTGCGCATCGCACGTTTTTGCGCAGTTTGTCACTCGCGCCGTTTTGCGCATCGCACGGTTTTGCGCAGTTTCTCGCTCGCGCGATTTTACGCGTCGCACCGTTTTGCGCAGTTTATCAGTCGCGCCGTTTTGCGCATCGCACGGTTTTACGCAGTGTACCACTCGCGCGGTTTTGCGCATCGCACCGTTTTGCGCAGTTTATCACTCGCGCCGTTTTGCGCATCGCACCGTTTTGCGCAGTTTATCAGTCGCGCGGTTTTGCGCATCGCACAGTTTTGCGCAGTTTGTCACTCGCGCCGTTGTGCGCATCGCACCGTTTTGCGCAGTTTGTCACTCGCACCGTTTTGCGCATCGCACGGTTTTGCGCAGTCTGTCCCTCGCACGGTTTTGCGCATCGCACCGTTTTGCGCAGCTTCTCACGCTCGCCGTTTTGCTCATCACACGGTTTTGCGCAGTTTCTCACTCGCCCCGTTTTGCGCATCGCACCGTTTTGCACAGTTTCTCACTCGCGCGATTTTGCGCAGTTTGTCACGCCCGCCGTTTTACGCATCGCACCGTTTTGCGCAGTTTATCACTCGCGCGGTTTTGCGGATCGCACCGTTTTGCGGAGTTTATCACTCGCGCCGTTTTGCGCATCGCACCGTTTTGCGCAGTTTATCACTCGCGCGGTTTTGCGCATCGCACAGTTTTGCGCAGTTTGTCACTGGCGGCGTTTTGCGCCTCGCACCGTTTTGCGCAGTTTATCACTCGCGCCGTTTTGCGCATCGCACGGTTTTGCGCAGTTTGTCCCTCGCGCGGTTTTGCGCATCGCATCGTTTTGCGCAGTTTCTCACGCGCGCCGTTTTGCTCATCGCACGGTTTTGCGCAGTTTCTCACTCGCCCCGTTTTGCGCATCGCACCGTTTTGCGCAGTTTCTCACTCGCGCGGTTTTGCGCATCGCACAGTTTTGCGCAGTTTGTCACGCGCGCCGTTTTACGCATCGCACCGTTTTGCGCAGTTTATCACTCGCTCAGTTTTACGCATCGCACCGTTTTGCGCAGTTTATCACTCGCGCGGTTTTGCGGATCGCACCGTTTTGCGGAGTTTATCACTCGCGCCGTTTTGCGCATCGCACGGTTTTGCGCAGTTTATCAGTCGCGCCATTTTGCGCATCGTACAATTTTCCGCAGTTTATCACTCGCGCGGTTTTGCGAATCGCACCATTTTGCGTAGTTTGTCACTCGCGCCGTTTTGCGCATCGCACGGTTTTGCGCAGTTTCTCACTCGCGCGGTTTTGCGCATCGCACCGTTTTGCGCAGTTTCTTACTCGCGCCGTTTTGCGCATCGCACGGTTTTGCGCAGTTTATCCCTCGCGCGGTTTTGCGCATCGCACGCTTTTGCGCAGTTTCTCACTCGCGCGGTTTTGCGCATCGTACCATTTTGCGTAGTTTGTCACTCGCGCCGTTTTGCGCATCGCACCGTTTTGCGCAGTTTCTTACTCGCGCCGTTTTGCGCATCGCACGGTTTTGCGCAGTTTATCAGTCGCGCGGTTTTACGCATCGTACCATTTTGCGCAGTTTCTCACTCGCGCGGTTTTGCGCATCGTACCATTTTGCGTAGTTTGTCACTCGCGCCGTTTTGCGCATCGCACCGTTTTGCGCAGTTTATCACTCGCGACGTTTTGTGCATCGCACGGTTTTGCGCAGTTTGTCCCTCGCGCGGTTTTGCGCATCGCACCGTTTTGCGTAGTTTCCCACTCGCGCGGTTTTGCGCATCGCACCGTTTTGCGCAGTTTATAAGTCGCGCCGTTTTGCGCATCGTACGGTTTTGCGCAGTTTATCACTCGCGCGGTTTTGCGCATCGTACCGTTTTGCGCAGTTTATCACTCGCGCCGTTTTGCGCATCGCACGGTTTTGCGCACTTCATTCCTCCCGCAGTTTTGCGCGTCGCACCGTTTTGTGCAGTTTATCACTCGCGCCGTTTTGCGCATCGCACGGTTTTGCGCAGTCTGTCCCTCGCGCAGTTTTGCACATCGCACCGTTTTGCGCAGTTTATCACTCGCGCCGTTTTGCGCATCGCACCGTTTTGCGCAGTTTCTCACTCGCGCGGTTTTGCGCAGTTTGTCACTCGCGCCGTTCTGCGCAGCTTCTCACTCGCGCGGTTTTGCGCATCGCACCGTTTTGCGCAGTTTATCACTCGCGCCGTTTTGCGCATCGCACGGTTTTGCGTAGTTTATCACTCGCGCCGTTTTGCGCATCGCACGGTTTTGCGCAGTTTATCACTCGCGCGGTTTTACGCATCGCAACGTTTTGCGCAGTTTATCACTCGCGCCGTTTTGTGCATCGCACGGTTTTGCGCAATTTATCAGTCGCGCCGTTTTGCGCATCGTACGGTTTTGCGCAGTTTATCCCTCGCGCGGTTTTGCGCATCGCACGTTTTTGCGCAGTTTGTCACTCGCGCCGTTTTGCGCATCGCACGGTTTTGCGCAGTTTCTCGCTCGCGCGATTTTACGCGTCGCACCGTTTTGCGCAGTTTATCAGTCGCGCCGTTTTGCGCATCGCACGGTTTTACGCAGTGTACCACTCGCGCGGTTTTGCGCATCGCACCGTTTTGCGCAGTTTATCACTCGCGCCGTTTTGCGCATCGCACCGTTTTGCGCAGTTTATCAGTCGCGCGGTTTTGCGCATCGCACAGTTTTGCGCAGTTTGTCACTCGCGCCGTTGTGCGCATCGCACCGTTTTGCGCAGTTTGTCACTCGCACGGTTTTGCGCATCGCACGGTTTTGCGCAGTCTGTCCCTCGCACGGTTTTGCGCATCGCACCGTTTTGCGCAGCTTCTCACGCTCGCCGTTTTGCTCATCACACGGTTTTGCGCAGTTTCTCACTCGCCCCGTTTTGCGCATCGCACCGTTTTGCACAGTTTCTCACTCGCGCGATTTTGCGCAGTTTGTCACGCCCGCCGTTTTACGCATCGCACCGTTTTGCGCAGTTTATCACTCGCACGGTTTTGCGGATCGCACCGTTTTGCGGAGTTTATCACTCGCGCCGTTTTGCGCATCGCACCGTTTTGCGCAGTTTATCACTCGCGCGGTTTTGCGCATCGCACAGTTTTGCGCAGTTTGTCACTGGCGGCGTTTTGCGCCTCGCACCGTTTTGCGCAGTTTATCACTCGCGCCGTTTTGCGCATCGCACGGTTTTGCGCAGTTTGTCCCTCGCGCGGTTTTGCGCATCGCATCGTTTTGCGCAGTTTCTCACGCGCGCCGTTTTGCTCATCGCACGGTTTTGCGCAGTTTCTCACTCGCCCCGTTTTGCGCATCGCACCGTTTTGCGCAGTTTCTCACTCGCGCGGTTTTGCGCATCGCACAGTTTTGCGCAGTTTGTCACGCGCGCCGTTTTACACATCGCACCGTTTTGCGCAGTTTATCACTCGCTCAGTTTTACGCATCGCACCGTTTTGCGCAGTTTATCACTCGCGCGGTTTTGCGGATCGCACCGTTTTGCGGAGTTTATCACTCGCGCCGTTTTGCGCATCGCACGGTTTTGCGCAGTTTATCAGTCGCGCCATTTTGCGCATCGTACAATTTTCCGCAGTTTATCACTCGCGCGGTTTTGCGAATCGCACCATTTTGCGTAGTTTGTCACTCGCGCCGTTTTGCGCATCGCACGGTTTTGCGCAGTTTCTCACTCGCGCGGTTTTGCGCATCGCACCGTTTTGCGCAGTTTCTTACTCGCGCCGTTTTGCGCATCGCACGGTTTTGCGCAGTTTATCCCTCGCGCGGTTTTGCGCATCGCACGCTTTTGCGCAGTTTCTCACTCGCGCGGTTTTGCGCATCGTACCATTTTGCGTAGTTTGTCACTCGCGCCGTTTTGCGCATCGCACCGTTTTGCGCAGTTTCTTACTCGCGCCGTTTTGCGCATCGCACGGTTTTGCGCAGTTTATCAGTCGCGCGGTTTTACGCATCGTACCATTTTGCGCAGTTTCTCACTCGCGCGGTTTTGCGCATCGTACCATTTTGCGTAGTTTGTCACTCGCGCCGTTTTGCGCATCGCACCGTTTTGCGCAGTTTATCACTCGCGACGTTTTGTGCATCGCACGGTTTTGCGCAGTTTGTCCCTCGCGCGGTTTTGCGCATCGCACCGTTTTGCGTAGTTTCCCACTCGCGCGGTTTTGCGCATCGCACCGTTTTGCGCAGTTTATAAGTCGCGCCGTTTTGCGCATCGTACGGTTTTGCGCAGTTTATCACTCGCGCGGTTTTGCGCATCGTACCGTTTTGCGCAGTTTATCACTCGCGCCGTTTTGCGCATCGCACGGTTTTGCGCACTTCATTCCTCCCGCAGTTTGCGCGTCGCACCGTTTTGTGCAGTTTATCACTCGCGCCGTTTTGCGCATCGCACGGTTTTGCGCAGTCTGTCCCTCGCGCAGTTTTGCACATCGCACCGTTTGCGCAGTTTATCACTCGCGCCGTTTTGCGCATCGCACCGTTTTGCGCAGTTTCTCACTCGCGCGGTTTTGCGCAGTTTGTCACTCGCGCCGTTCTGCGCAGCTTCTCCACTCGCGCGGTTTTGCGCATCGCACCGTTTTGCGCAGTTTATCACTCGCGCCGTTTTGCGCATCGCACGGTTTTGCGTAGTTTATCACTCGCGCCGTTTTGCGCATCGCACCGGTTTTGCGCAGTTTATCACTCGCGCGGTTTTACGCATCGCAACGTTTTGCGCAGTTTATCACTCGCGCCGTTTTGTGCATCGCACGGTTTTGCGCAATTTATCAGTCGCGCCGTTTTGCGCATCGTACGGTTTTGCGCAGTTTATCCCTCGCGCGGTTTTGCGCATCGCACGTTTTTGCGCAGTTTGTCACTCGCAGCCGTTTTGCGCATCGCACGGTTTTGCGCAGTTTCTCGCTCGCGCGATTTTACGCGTCGCACCGTTTTGCGCAGTTTATCAGTCGCGCCGTTTTTGCGCATCGCACGGTTTTACGCAGTGTACCCACTCGCGCGGTTTTGCGCATCGCACCGTTTTGCGCAGTTTATCACTCGCGCCGTTTTGCGCATCGCACCGTTTTGCGCAGTTTATCAGTCGCGCGGTTTTGCGCATCGCACAGTTTTGCGCAGTTTGTCACTCGCGCCGTTGTGCGCATCGCACCGTTTTGCGCAGTTTGTCACTCGCACGGTTTTGCGCATCGCACGGTTTTGCGCAGTCTGTCCCTCGCACGGTTTTGCGCATCGCACCGTTTTGCGCAGCTTCTCACGCTCGCCGTTTTGCTCATCACACGGTTTTGCGCAGTTTCTCACTCGCCCCGTTTTGCGCATCGCACCGTTTTGCACAGTTTCTCACTCGCGCGATTTTGCGCAGTTTGTCACGCCCGCCGTTTTAACGCATCGCACCGTTTTGCGCAGTTTATCACTCGCACGGTTTTGCGGATCGCACCGTTTTGCGGAGTTTATCACTCGCGCCGTTTTGCGCATCGCACCGTTTTGCGCAGTTTATCACTCGCGCGGTTTTGCGCATCGCACAGTTTTGCGCAGTTTGTCACTGGTCGGCGTTTTGCGCCTCGCACCGTTTTGCGCAGTTTATCACTCGCGCCGTTTTGCGCATCGCACGGTTTTGCGCAGTTTGTCCCTCGCGCGGTTTTGCGCATCGCATCGTTTTGCGCAGTTTCTCACGCGCGCCGTTTTGCTCATCGCACGGTTTTGCGCAGTTTCTCACTCGCCCCGTTTTGCGCATCGCACCGTTTTGCGCAGTTTCTCACTCGCGCGGTTTTGCGCATCGCACAGTTTTGCGCAGTTTGTCACGCGCGCCGTTTTACACATCGCACCGTTTTGCGCAGTTTATCACTCGCTCAGTTTTACGCATCGCACCGTTTTGCGCAGTTTATCACTCGCGCGGTTTGCGGATCGCACCGTTTTGCGGAGTTTATCACTCGCGCCGTTTGCGCATCGCACGGTTTTGCGCAGTTTATCAGTCGCGCCATTTTGCGCATCGTACAATTTTCCGCAGTTTATCACTCGCGCGGTTTTGCGAATCGCACCATTTTGCGTAGTTTGTCACTCGCGCCGTTTTGCGCATCGCACGGTTTTGCGCAGTTTCTCACTCGCGCGGTTTTGCGCATCGCACCGTTTTGCGCAGTTTCTTACTCGCGCCGTTTTGCGCATCGCACGGTTTTGCGCAGTTTATCCCTCGCGCGGTTTTGCGCATCGCACGCTTTTGCGCAGTTTCTCACTCGCGCGGTTTTGCGCATCGTACCATTTTGCGTAGTTTGTCACTCGCGCCGTTTTGCGCATCGCACCGTTTTGCGCAGTTTCTTACCTCGCGCCGTTTTGCGCATCGCACGGTTTTGCGCAGTTTATCAGTCGCGCGGTTTTACGCATCGTACCATTTTGCGCAGTTTCTCACTCGCGCGGTTTTGCGCATCGTACCCATTTTGCGTAGTTTGTCACTCGCGCCGTTTTGCGCATCGCACCGTTTTGCGCAGTTTATCACTCGCGACGTTTTGTGCATCGCACGGTTTTGCGCAGTTTGTCCCTCGCGCGGTTTTGCGCATCGCACCCGTTTTGCGTAGTTTCCCACTCGCGCGGTTTTGCGCAATCGCACCGTTTTGCGCAGTTTATAAGTCGCGCCGTTTTGCGCATCGTACGGTTTTGCGCAGTTTATCACTCGCGCGGTTTTGCGCATCGTACCGTTTTGCGCAGTTTATCACTCGCGCCGTTTTGCGCATCGCACGGTTTTGCGCACTTCATTCCTCCCGCAGTTTTGCGCGTCGCACCGTTTTGTGCAGTTTATCACTCGCGCCGTTTTGCGCATCGCACGGTTTTGCGCAGTCTGTCCCTCCGCGCAGTTTTGCACATCGCACCGTTTTGCGCAGTTTATCACTCGCGCCGTTTTGCGCATCGCACCGTTTTGCGCAGTTTCTCACTCGCGCGGTTTTGCGCAGTTTGTCACTCGCGCCGTTCTGCGCAGCTTCTCACTCGCGCGGTTTTGCGCATCGCACCGTTTTGCGCAGTTTATCACTCGCGCCGTTTTGCGCAACGCACGGTTTTGCGTAGTTTATCACTCGCGCCGTTTTGCGCATCGCACGGTTTTGCGCAGTTTGTCACTCGTGCCGTTTTGCGGATCGCACGGTTTTGCGCAGTTTCTCACTCGCGCCGTTTTGCGCATCGCAACAATTTTGCGCAGTTTCTCACTCGCGCGGTTTTGCGCAGTTTGTCACTCGCGGCCGTTTTGCGCAGCTTCTCACTCGCGCCGTTTTGCGCATCGCACCCGTTTTGCGCAGTTATCACTCGCGCCGTTTTGCGCATCGCACGGTTTTGCGTAGTTTACAACTCGCGCCGTTTTGCGCATCGCACGGTTTTGCGCAGTTTGTCACTCGCGCCGTTTTGCGGATCGCACGGTTTTGCGCAGTTTCCCATTCGTGCAGTTTTACGCATCGCACGGTTTTGCGCAGTTATCAGTCGCGCCGTTTTGCGCATCGCACGGTTTTGTGCAGTTTATCACTCGCGCGGTTTTACGCATCGCAACGTTTTGCGCAGTTTATCACTCGCGCCGTTTTGTGCATCGCACGGTTTGCGCAGTTTCTCAGTCGCGCCGTTTTTGCGCATCGCACGGTTTTGCGCAGTTTATCCCTCGCGCGGTTTTGCGCATCGCACGTTTTTGCGCAGTTGTCACTCGCCGCCGTTTTGCGCATCGCACGGTTTTGCGCAGTTCTCGCTCGCGGCGATTTTACGCGTCGCACCGTTTTCCGCAGTTTATCAGTCGCGCCGTTTTGCGCATCGCACGGTTTTACGCAGTGTACCACTCGCGCGGTTTTGCGCATCGCACCGTTTTGCGCAGTTTATCACTCGCGCCGTTTGCGCATCGCACCGTTTTGCGCAGTTTATCAGTCGCGCGGTTTTGCGCATCGCACAGTTTTGCGCAGTTTGTCACTCGCGCCGTTGTGCGCATCGCACCGTTTTGCGCAGTTTGTCACTCGCACCGTTTTGCGCATCTGCACCGTTTTGCGCAGTCTGTCCCTCGCACGGTTTTGCGCATCGCACCGTTTTGCGCAGCTTCTCACGCTCGCCGTTTTGCTCATCACACGGTTTTGCGCAGTTTCTCACTCGCCCCGTTTTGCGCATCGCACCATTTTGCGCAGTTCTCACTCGCGCGATTTTGCGCAGTTTGTCACGCCCGCCGTTTTACACATCGCACCGTTTTGCGCAGTTTATCACTCGCGCGGTTTTGCGGATCGCACCGTTTTGCGGAGTTTATCACTCGCGCCGTTTTGCGCATCGCACGGTTTTGCGCAGTTTATCAGTCGCGCGGTTTTACGCATCGTACCATTTTGCGCAGTTTCTCACTCGCGCGGTTTTGCGCATCGTACCATTTTGCGTAGTTTGTCACTCGCGCCGTTTTGCGCATCGCACCGTTTTGCGCAGTTTATCACTCGCGACGTTTTGTGCATCGCACGGTTTTGCGCAGTTTGTCCCTCGCGCGGTTTTGCGCATCGCACCGTTTTGCGTAGTTTCCCACTCGCGCGGTTTTGCGTATCGCACCGTTTTGCGCAGTTTATAAGTCGCGCCGTTTTGTGCATCGCCCGGTTTTGCGCAGTTTATCACTCGCGCGGTTTTGCGCATCGTACCGTTTTGCGCAGTTTATCACTCGCGCCGTTTTACGCATCGCACGGTTTGCGCACTTCATTCCTCCCGCAGTTTTGCGCGTCGCACCGATTTGTGCAGTTTATCACTCGCGCCGTTTTGCGCATTGCACGGTTTTGCGCAGTCTGTCCCTCGCGCGGTTTTGCGCATCGCACCGTTTTGCGCAGGTTTATCACTCGCGCCGTTTGCGCATCGCACCGTTTTGCGCAGTTTTCTCACTCGAGCAGTTTTGCGCAGTTTGTCACTCGCGCCGTTTTGCGCAGCTTCTCACTCGCGCCGTTTTGCGCATCGCACCGTTTTGCGCAGTTTATCACTCGCGCCGTTTTGCGCATCGCACGGTTTTGCGTAGTTTATCAATCGCGCCGTTTTTGCGCATCGCACGGTTTTGCGCAGTTTGTCACTCGCGCCGTTTTGCGCATCGCACGGTTTTGCGCAGTTTCCCACTCGCGCAGTTTTACGCATCGCACGGTTTTGCGCAGTTTATCAGTCGCGCCGTTTTGCGCATCGCACGGTTTTGCGCAGTTTATCACTCGCGCGGTTTTACGCATCGCAACGTTTTGCGCAGTTTAACACTCGCGCCGTTTTGTGCATCGCACGGTTTTGCGCAGTTTATCAGTCGCGCCGTTTTGCGCATCGTACGGTTTTGCACAGTTTATCCCTCGCGCGGTTTTGCGCATCGCACGTTTTTGCGCAGTTTGTCACTCGCGCCGTTTTGCGCATCGCACGGTTTTGCGCAGTTTCTCGCTCGCCGCGATTTTACGCGTCGCACCGTTTTGCGCAGTTTATCAGTCGCGCCGTTTTGCGCATCGCACGGTTTTACGCAGTGTACCACTCGCGCGGTTTTGCGCATCGCACCGTTTTGCGCAGTTTATCACTCGCGCCGTTTTGCGCATCGCACCGTTTTGCGCAGTTTATCAGTCGCGCGGTTTTGCGCATCGCACAGTTTTGCGCAGTTTGTCACTCGCGCCGTTGTGCGCATCGCACCGTTTTGCGCAGTTTGTCACTCGCACCGTTTTGCGCATCGCACGGTTTTGCGCAGTCTGTCCCTCGCACGGTTTTGCGCATCGCACCGTTTTGCGCAGCTTCTCACGCTCGCCGTTTTTGCTCATCACACGGTTTTGCGCAGTTTCTCACTCGCCCCCGTTTTGCGCATCGCACCGTTTTGCACAGTTTCTCACTCGCGCGATTTTGCGCAGTTTGTCACGCCCGCCGTTTTATCGCATCGCACCGTTTTGCGCAGTTTATCACTCGCGCGGTTTTGCGGATCGCACCGTTTTGCGGAGTTTATCACTCGCGCCGTTTTGCGCATCGCACCGTTTTGCGCAGTTTATCACTCGCGCGGTTTGCGCATCGCACAGTTTTGCGCAGTTTGTCACTGGCGGCGTTTTGCGCCTCGCACCGTTTTGCGCAGTTTATCACTCGCGCCGTTTTGCGCATCGCACGGTTTTGCGCAGTTTGTCCCTCGCGCGGTTTTGCGCATCGCATCGTTTTGCGCAGTTTCTCACGCGCGACCGTTTTGCTCATCGCACGGTTTTGCGCAGTTTCTCACTCGCCCCGTTTTGCGCATCGCACCGTTTTGCGCAGTTTCTCACTCGCGCGGTTTTGCGCATCGGCACAGTTTTGCGCAGTTTGTCACGCGCGCCGTTTTACGCATCGCACCGTTTTGCGCAGTTTATCACTCGCTCAGTTTTACGCATCGCACCGTTTTGCGCAGTTTATCACTCGCGCGTTTTGCGGATCGCACCGGTTTTGCGGAGTTTATCACTCGCGCCGTTTTGCGCATCGCACGGTTTTGCGCAGTTTATCAGTCGCGCCATTTTGCGCATCGTACAATTTTCCGCAGTTTATCACTCGCGCGGTTTTGCGAATCGCACATTTTGCGTAGTTTGTCACTCGCGCCGTTTTGCGCATCGCACGGTTTTGCGCAGTTTCTCACTCGCGCGGTTTTGCGCATCGCACCGTTTTGCGCAGTTTCTTACTCGCGCCGTTTTGCGCATCGCACGGTTTTGCGCAGTTTATCCCTCGCGCGGTTTTGCGCATCGCACGCTTTTGCGCAGTTTCTCACTCGCGCGGTTTTGCGCATCGTACCATTTTGCGTAGTTTGTCACTCGCGCCGTTTTGCGCATCGCACGTTTTGCGCAGTTCTTACTCGCGCCGTTTTGCGCATCGCACGGTTTTGCGCAGTTTATCAGTCGCAGCGGTTTTACGCATCGTACCATTTTGCGCAGTTTCTCACTCGCGCGGTTTTGCGCATCGTACCATTTTGCGTAGTTTGTCACTCGCGCCGTTTTGCGCATCGCACCGTTTTGCGCAGTTTATCACTCGCGACGTTTTGTGCATCGCAACGGTTTTGCGCAGTTTGTCCCTCGCGCGGTTTTGCGCATCGCACCGTTTTGCGTAGTTTCCCACTCGCGCGGTTTTGCGCATCGCACCGTTTTGCGCAGTTTATAAGTCGCGCCGTTTTGCGCATCGTACGGTTTTGCGCAGTTTATCACTCGCGCGGTTTTGCGCATCGTACCGTTTTGCGCAGTTTATCACTCGCGCCGTTTTGCGCATCGACCGGTTTTGCGCACTTCATTCCTCCCGCAGTTTTGCGCGTCGCACCGTTTTGTGCAGTTTATCACTCGCGCCGTTTTTGCGCATCGCACGGTTTTGCGCAGTCTGTCCCTCGCGCAGTTTTGCACATCGCACCGTTTTGCGCAGTTAATCACTCGCGCCGTTTTGCGCATCGCACCGTTTTGCGCAGTTTCTCACTCGCGCGGTTTTGCGCAGTTTGTCACTCGCGCCGTTCTGCGCAGCTTCTCACTCGCGCGGTTTTGCGCATCGCACCGTTTTGCGCAGTTTATTCACTCGCGCCGTTTTGCGCATCGCACGGTTTTGCGTAGTTTATCACTCGCGCCGTTTTGCGCATCGCACGGTTTTGCGCAGTTTATCACTCGCGCGGTTTTACGCATCGCAACGTTTTGCGCAGTTTATCACTCGCGCCGTTTTGTGCATCGCACGGTTTTGCGCAATTTATCAGTCGCGCCGTTTTGCGCATCGTACGGTTTTGCGCAGTTTATCCCTCGCGCGGTTTTGCGCATCGCACGTTTTTGCGCAGTTTGTCACTCGCGCCGTTTTGCGCATCGCACGGTTTTGCGCAGTTTCTCGCTCGCGCGATTTTACGCGTCGCACCGTTTTGCGCAGTTTATCAGTCGCGCCGTTTTGCGCATCGCACGGTTTTACGCAGTGTACCACTCGCGCGGTTTTGCGCATCGCACCGTTTTGCGCAGTTTATCACTCGCGCCGTTTTGCGCATCGCACCGTTTTGCGCAGTTTATCAGTCGCGCGGTTTTGCGCATCGCACAGTTTTGCGCAGTTTGTCACTCGCGCCGTTGTGCGCATCGCACCGTTTTGCGCAGTTTGTCACTCGCACCGTTTTGCGCATCGCACGGTTTTGCGCAGTCTGTCCCTCGCACGGTTTTGCGCATCGCACCGTTTTGCGCAGCTTCTCACGCTCGCCGTTTTGCTCATCAC
The DNA here is from genome assembly GCA_036172215.1 of Camellia granthamiana. Classification (NCBI taxonomy): domain Eukaryota; kingdom Viridiplantae; phylum Streptophyta; class Magnoliopsida; order Ericales; family Theaceae; genus Camellia; species Camellia granthamiana. The sequence continues at coordinate 125,074,791 of CM069911.1, forward strand.
ACGGTTTTGCGCAGTTTCTCACTCGCCCCGTTTTGCGCATCGCACCGTTTTGCACAGTTTCTCACTCGCGCGATTTTGCGCAGTTTGTCACGCCCGCCGTTTTACGCATCGCACCGTTTTGCGCAGTTTATCACTCGCGCGGTTTTGCGGATCGCACCGTTTTGCGGAGTTTATCACTCGCGCCGTTTTGCGCATCGCACCGTTTTGCGCAGTTTATCACTCGCGCGGTTTTGCGCATCGCACAGTTTTGCGCAGTTTGTCACTGGCGGCGTTTTGCGCCTCGCACCGTTTTGCGCAGTTTATCACTCGCGCCGTTTTGCGCATCGCACGGTTTTGCGCAGTTTGTCCCTCGCGCGGTTTTGCGCATCGCATCGTTTTGCGCAGTTTCTCACGCGCGCCGTTTTGCTCATCGCACGGTTTTGCGCAGTTTCTCACTCGCCCCGTTTTGCGCATCGCACCGTTTTGCGCAGTTTCTCACTCGCGCGGTTTTGCGCATCGCACAGTTTTGCGCAGTTTGTCACGCGCGCCGTTTTACGCATCGCACCGTTTTGCGCAGTTTATCACTCGCTCAGTTTTACGCATCGCACCGTTTTGCGCAGTTTATCACTCGCGCGGTTTTGCGGATCGCACCGTTTTGCGGAGTTTATCACTCGCGCCGTTTTGCGCATCGCACGGTTTTGCGCAGTTTATCAGTCGCGCCATTTTGCGCATCGTACAATTTTCCGCAGTTTATCACTCGCGCGGTTTTGCGAATCGCACCATTTTGCGTAGTTTGTCACTCGCGCCGTTTTGCGCATCGCACGGTTTTGCGCAGTTTCTCACTCGCGCGGTTTTGCGCATCGCACCGTTTTGCGCAGTTTCTTACTCGCGCCGTTTTGCGCATCGCACGGTTTTGCGCAGTTTATCCCTCGCGCGGTTTTGCGCATCGCACGCTTTTGCGCAGTTTCTCACTCGCGCGGTTTTGCGCATCGTACCATTTTGCGTAGTTTGTCACTCGCGCCGTTTTGCGCATCGCACCGTTTTGCGCAGTTTCTTACTCGCGCCGTTTTGCGCATCGCACGGTTTTGCGCAGTTTATCAGTCGCGCGGTTTTACGCATCGTACCATTTTGCGCAGTTTCTCACTCGCGCGGTTTTGCGCATCGTACCATTTTGCGTAGTTTGTCACTCGCGCCGTTTTGCGCATCGCACCGTTTTGCGCAGTTTATCACTCGCGACGTTTTGTGCATCGCACGGTTTTGCGCAGTTTGTCCCTCGCGCGGTTTTGCGCATCGCACCGTTTTGCGTAGTTTCCCACTCGCGCGGTTTTGCGCATCGCACCGTTTTGCGCAGTTTATAAGTCGCGCCGTTTTGCGCATCGTACGGTTTTGCGCAGTTTATCACTCGCGCGGTTTTGCGCATCGTACCGTTTTGCGCAGTTTATCACTCGCGCCGTTTTGCGCATCGCACGGTTTTGCGCACTTCATTCCTCCCGCAGTTTTGCGCGTCGCACCGTTTTGTGCAGTTTATCACTCGCGCCGTTTTGCGCATCGCACGGTTTTGCGCAGTCTGTCCCTCGCGTAGTTTTGCACATCGCACCGTTTTGCGCAGTTTATCACTCGCGCCGTTTTGCGCATCGCACCGTTTTGCGCAGTTTCTCACTCGCGCGGTTTTGCGCAGTTTGTCACTCGCGCCGTTCTGCGCAGCTTCTCACTCGCGCGGTTTTGCGCATCGCACCGTTTTGCGCAGTTTATCACTCGCGCCGTTTTGCGCATCGCACGGTTTTGCGTAGTTTATCACTCGCGCCGTTTTGCGCATCGCACGGTTTTGCGCAGTTTGTCACTCGTGCCGTTTTGCGGATCGCACGGTTTTGCGCAGTTTCTCACTCGCGCCGTTTTGCGCATCGCACAATTTTGCGCAGTTTCTCACTCGCGCGGTTTTGCGCAGTTTGTCACTCGCGCCGTTTTGCGCAGCTTCTCACTCGCGCCGTTTTGCGCATCGCACCGTTTTGCGCAGTTTATCACTCGCGCCGTTTTGCGCATCGCACGGTTTTGCGTAGTTTACAACTCGCGCCGTTTTGCGCATCGCACGGTTTTGCGCAGTTTGTCACTCGCGCCGTTTTGCGGATCGCACGGTTTTGCGCAGTTTCCCATTCGTGCAGTTTTACGCATCGCACGGTTTTGCGCAGTTTATCAGTCGCGCCGTTTTGCGCATCGCACGGTTTTGTGCAGTTTATCACTCGCGCGGTTTTACGCATCGCAACGTTTTGCGCAGTTTATCACTCGCGCCGTTTTGTGCATCGCACGGTTTTGCGCAGTTTATCAGTCGCGCCGTTTTGCGCATCGCACGGTTTGCGCAGTTTATCCCTCGCGCGGTTTTGCGCATCGCACGTTTTTGCGCAGTTTGTCACTCGCGCCGTTTTGCGCATCGCACGGTTTTGCGCAGTTTCTCGCTCGCGCGATTTTACGCGTCGCACCGTTTTCCGCAGTTTATCAGTCGCGCCGTTTTGCGCATCGCACGGTTTTACGCAGTGTACCACTCGCGCGGTTTTGCGCATCGCACCGTTTTGCGCAGTTCATCACTCGCGCCGTTTTGCGCATCGCACCGTTTTGCGCAGTTTATCAGTCGCGCGGTTTTGCGCATCGCACAGTTTTGCGCAGTTTGTCACTCGCGCCGTTGTGCGCATCGCACCGTTTTGCGCAGTTTGTCACTCGCACCGTTTTGCGCATCGCACGGTTTTGCGCAGTCTGTCCCTCGCACGGTTTTGCGCATCGCACCGTTTTGCGCAGCTTCTCACGCTCGCCGTTTTGCTCATCACACGGTTTTGCGCAGTTTCTCACTCGCCCCGTTTTGCGCATCGCACCGTTTTGCGCAGTTTCTCACTCGCGCGATTTTGCGCAGTTTGTCACGCCCGCCGTTTTACACATCGCACCGTTTTGCGCAGTTTATCACTCGCGCGGTTTTGCGGATCGCACCGTTTTGCGGAGTTTATCACTCGCGCCGTTTTGCGCATCGCACGGTTTTGCGCAGTTTATCAGTCGCGCGGTTTTACGCATCGTACCATTTTGCGCAGTTTCTCACTCGCGCGGTTTTGCGCATCGTACCATTTTGCGTAGTTTGTCACTCGCGCCGTTTTGCGCATCGCACCGTTTTGCGCAGTTTATCACTCGCGACGTTTTGTGCATCGCACGGTTTTGCGCAGTTTGTCCCTCGCGCGGTTTTGCGCATCGCACCGTTTTGCGTAGTTTCCCACTCGCGCGGTTTTGCGTATCGCACCGTTTTGCGCAGTTTATAAGTCCGCGCCGTTTTGCGCATCGCCCGGTTTTGCGCAGTTTATCACTCGCGCGGTTTTGCGCATCGTACCGTTTTGCGCAGTTTATCACTCGCGCCGTTT
>CM069911.1:125078361-125295361 GCA_036172215.1 Camellia granthamiana
AAATTTCAACAAGTGAAGATAAACAATTATCTCGGCTTAACTTTAACTTGTAAATTGCTACAAATTTCAACAAGTAAAGATAAGGAATTTATCTCAGCTTAACTTTAACTTGTAAATTACTACAAATTTCAACAAGTAAAGATAAGGAATTTATCGGCTTAATTTTAACTTGTAAATTGCTACAAATTTCAACAAGTAAAGATAAGGAATTATCTCAGCTTAACTTTAACTTGTAAATTGCTACAAATTTCAACAAGTAAAGATAAGGAATTATCTCGGCTTAACTTTAACTTGTAAATTGCTACAAATTTTAACAAGTAAAGATAAGGAATTATCTCAGTTTAACTTTAGCTTGTAAATTGCTACAAATTTCAACAAGTAAAGATAAGGAATTATCTCAGCTTAACTTCAGTTAAACTTAATTTCTATTCAACTCCGGTTAAACTTTATCTTAGATTTAACCACTGTTAAACATCTCGGCTTAACTTCGGCTAGGCATTACTGTCTTCTATCTGCTCCCAATGTGAACCTAAGTTCCACTTGGGTTCTCATTATTCAAAAAACAACGTTATGCATAATTTGATAAGTTCTGGAAAATTCTGGTAAGATTTCATTGATCATATCGGCAAAAAGTCAAACAACATCTAATGATAAAAAAACTTTAAATTACAAGTGTTCCATGGTCTAGGCAATGCTTTGCCTTCACTATCTTCGAGCCGATATGCCCCATTTCCTAACACCGAGGTAATTCTGTAGGGCCCTTCCCAGTTTGGGCCAAGCTTGCCCTCTCTGGGATCCTTCTTATTGCCGACGACTTTCCTCAAGACTAGGTCGTTGACCTGAAAATCCCTTGGATTGACCTTCTTGTTGTAAGCGTTGGCAAGCTGTTGCTGGTATGCTGCAAGCTGGATTGCAGCTTTCTCTCTTCTTTCTTCTAGTAGATCCAGATCTCGGGCTAAGTGCACATCGTTAGCCCTGTTCTCAACTCCCTGGGTTCTGATCCCTGGGATGCCGATCTCCAATGGAATGACTGCTTCTGTGCCATAAGCCATGGCGAAGGGGGATTCTCCTGTTGATCTTCTCGGCGTTGTGCGATATGCCCAGAGTACACTGGGCAATTCGTCTACCCACTTTCCTTTTGCTGCCTGCAGCCTCTTCTTTATTCCGTCCAGAATTACTTTGTTGGATGCTTCTGCTTGCCCATTACTTTGGGGGAAGCTTGGTGTTGAAAAGTAATTCTTTATCTTGAACTTTGCGCAAAAATTCTTAATGAGTTTGCTGTCAAACTGTGTTCCGTTGTCGGCAACGATTACTCTTGGAATCCCAAATCTGGTGATGATGTTTCTCCAGATGAAGTTCTTCACATCCACATCTCGGATTTTGGCAAGAGTCTCTGCTTCTATCCACTTTGTGAAGTAGTCTGTTGCTACCAGTAGGTACTTCCGCTGCCCAGTCGCTTGGGGTAGTTGTCCAACAAGATCCATGCCCCATTGGGCAAATGGCCAAGGGCTGGAAACCGGGTTCAGGTCGGCAGCTGGCTGATGTATCAAAGGTGCAAACCTCTGGCATTGTTCACACTTCTTCACATAGGCTTCTGCATCTTTTTGCATATAGGGCCACCAATACCCCTGGGTAATGGCCCTGTGAGCTAACGATCTGCCCCCTGCGTGGCTTCCACAAACTCCTTCATGAATTTCATATAAAAAGTCTTCGACCTAAAGAGGGTGTACACACCTTAAAAGAGGTCCAATGAAGGATCTTCTGTAGAGATGTCCTTCTGCTGTCAGACTGAATCTTGCCGACTTCAATCTGACTTTGTGTGCTTCCTTTCGGTCTTCTGGAAGCTTTCCCTCTTTTAGGAATGCAATAATTGCATCCATCCAGCTGGGTCCCATGTCCACACATAATGCCTCTTGCATTGTGTTTGGTGGCTCAATGCTCGGGCCTGATAGGTAATCGATCATTATTGTCCCCGTCTTTCCGGTTTTCATTGAGCTTGCTAAATTGGCCAACGCGTCGGCGTGGTTGTTATCGTCTCGGCTAACCTGAAGAAGTCGGCAATTTTGAAACATGTCTGCTAGCCTGATGACTTCTTTTGCGTATGCCGACATCCTTTCATCTCGGGCAGCAAACTCTCCTGTAGTTTGATTCACTATAAGTTGTGAGTCACAAAAAACGATTACCTCATCTGCCTCTGCTGCTACTGCCAGCTTCAGTCCAGCAATCAGTGCTTCATATTCCGCTTCATTGTTCGAGGCTTTGAACCCCAGTCGAATGGACTGCTCCAATATCTCTCCATCGGGGGAAATTAACACTACTCCTGCCCCTGCCCCCTGCCGGTTTGAGCTCCCATTAACAAACAGTTGAAAGGAGTCACCGATGTAAATGCTGCAGGGTCTGAGTTTTTCGTTCCTTGGTTCTTTAGCCTTTGGCTGGGCTTCTCCTTCCTTGTTTGGACATCGTTCATCTCGGCTCAACGGAGCCCGATGTTCGATGTATTCTGGCGAGAACTCGGCCACGAAGTCGGCCAAGACTTGGCCCTTAATTGCTGTTCTCGGCCTGAACTCCAGGTCATATTGGCCCGAAACTACGGCCCATCTTGCTATTCTTCCAGTTAAGTCTCCTTGTTGCAACAAGGGCTTCAGTGGGTGCTCTGTCAGAACCACTATCTTGTGAGCCTGAAAGTAATGGTTTAGCTTCTTTGAGGCCATTACCAAGGCCAGCATTAATTTCTCCAGTGGTAAATACCTTGTTTCTGCATTGGCCAAGGTTTTACTCACATAGTAAACAGCCTTCTGCTCTCCCTTCTCTTCTCGGATTATCACAGCACTTACTGCGTGCTCAGAAACTGCTAAGTATAGAAACAGCTCCTCCCCAGGTTGAGGTGTCGAGAGGACTAGAGCCGTGGTAAGATATTTCTTCAGGTCGGCCAGAGCGGCTTCACATTCCTCTGTCCATAGAAAATCCGTGGCCTTTTTCATCAGATTGAAAAAAGGTTTACATTTGTCCGAACTTCGGCTTATGAACCTGTTTAGGGCTGCGGCCCTTCCAGTAAGCATTTGAACTTGTTTTGCCGATGTCGGACTCTGTAATTCCAGAATGGCCTTGATCTGATCTGGGCTGGCTTCAATGCCCCTTCTAGTCACTAGGTATCCCAAGAACTTACCGGATCCGACTCCAAACGCGGACTTCGATGCGTTGAGTCGGAGCCGATATGTTTTTAGTATGTCAAAGACCTCTTTTAGGTCAGCAAGATGATCCTTTGGTTCCTTGGTCTTCACGACCATGTCATCAATGTAGACTTCTACTGTTCGGCCAATCAAGTGTTTGAACATCTTGGTCACCAGCCTTTGATAGGTTGCTCCTGCGTTTTTCAACCCAAAAGGCATGACTTTGTAACAATACAGACCTTTTGGAGTGATAAACGCTGTCTTCTCCTCGTCCGGGGGGTACATGGCTATCTGGTGATACCCCCTATAAGCATCCAAGAAGCTCATCCTTCCATGTCCAGATGTGGCGTCCACCAACTGGTCGATCTTTGGCAGAGGGAAGCTGTTTTTGGGACAAGCTTTGTTCAAGTTTGTAAAATCTACGCAGACCCTCCACTTGCCATTCTTCTTCTTTACTACCACGGTGTTTGACAACCATGTCGGATAATTGGCTTCTCTGATGGCCTTGGCCTCCAGAAGTCTGTCCACCTCCTCCTCCACTGCTTCGACGTGCATCAACGTCGGTCTTCTGGCTCGTTGTATTACAGGTTTGGCCGACCTGTCAACGTTGAGTCTGTGACATGTGACCTCGGGGTCAATGCCAGGCATTTCATAAGGTGTCCAGGCGAACACCTCAATATTCTTCCTCAAAAAGGCTTCCAACTCCCTTTCCTCTTCTTCGGCTAATCCTGCGCTGAGAAGAAAGAAACGTTCTTCATCGCCCTCCTGGACGAAGATCTTCTTCAGTGCTTCTTCACTTTTCTCGGTCGGCTCCTTGCCGACATCATCTAGGACCTTCATGTCCTCTTTTTCAACTTCTGCCTTCTCTGGTTCCCGAATGCTGCAGGTTAACTTCATTGCTACCATGGAGCAATTTTTCGCCTGCAACTGATCTCCTCTAACTTCCTCAATCCCATGTTCTGTTGGGAACCGTAGCAGTTGATGCAATGTTGAGGGAACTGCCCCCATTGCATGCAACCACGACCTCCCTAAGATGATGTTGTAAGGCGAGGGCGTGTCAATCACAATGAATTCTGTCTTGATCTTCTTCGTGCCAGCTTGTACTTCCAAGCTTGTTGCGCCTAATGGCCATGTCGGCGTTCCATTGAAGCTGACCATCGGGCCGTTTGACTGATCCATGTCATCAGGGTGAAGGCCTAGCTCCTTGTAACATCTGACATACATGATGTCGCAGGAGCTGCCTTGATCAATCAGGATGCGTTTCACCTGGCACTCCCCAACCTGGAGGGATACTACCAAGGCATCATTGTGCAGGTGCTGAACCATATCTAGGTCGGCTTCTGTGAAGGCTATCATCTGTCCTTGGCACTCTTCAGGCCGAGGTCTTTTTAGTCCGACCTGGTTGACGTTCTGCAGGTGTCTTACCCTCTGTGTCTCCCCCCGTATGTCGTTTTCATTCACCTTTGAGTGGATCACATTAACCACCCGAGGTCCGCCTGCCTGTGGCTGCTGCGCTGGCGGTGGCGGGGCTGCTGGTGCTTAAGGCAATCGTGCCTGTTCTTCCCTCGTTTTGGCCTCATCCACAAGGTCTCTCAGATGGCCTTGCCTCACCAAACCTTCTAAGTGTGCCTTAAGGGCTCTGCAACCCTGAGTTGGGTGCCCCTCCTCATTGTGGTAGGCACAACGCCTACCAAGGTTTCTTCCCATAAATTCTCCTGGTGCCCTTGCCGGCGTCCTAAAGTAGGGCTGATTCCGAATTTGATCAAGGACTTTGTGGAGCGGAATTCAGAACACCGTTGTCACTGCCTGCTTGGCCCTCAACTCTGTCTCCTGTTTGTTGGGTCCGTTGTTACCTCGGCCTCGCTTCGGCGAGCCGTTGACTTTTTCTGGTTTTGTCTCCTTATACCCCGATGTATCTTCCTCGGCTCTAGCATACTTCTCGATTCTCGCCATGAGCTCTTCCATGCTCTTTGGCAAGGTTTTTGCCAAAGACTTCCACAGTGGACAGTCATCCTTCAGGCCGTTCTTGAAAGAGACGACCGCCACCTCCTGATTGCATTCAGGTATACGATTGAATACCTCATAGTACTACTTTGCATAGACCCTAAGGCTTTCATCTTTGCCGATCTTCAGAGCCATCAATGCATCCACCCTCAATGGCTGCAGTTTGTTTGTTATGAACCTGGCCACAAACATCTCGGCCAGGCCTTCCCAATTCTTCATGCTCCCCTTCGGTAATTTGTGGAACCAATCCAATGCAATCTCCCCGAAGGATGAAGGGAACACTTTGCAGAGCAACGGCTCGTTCCCACTATATAATGCCATTGAATTCAAAAATAATCCAACATGGAAGTTAGGGTCTGACTTACCATCATATATCTGGAACCTCGGCATACTGAATCTTTTCGGCGCGACGAATCTGTCCAATTCCACCGAGAATGGTGTCCTCGGCTTAACCGAGGAGGTCACTTCGACTCCGGCATTCTCTTGCTTCCTCTTGAGGTAATCTCTCAAGTCTTCTTTACTTCTCCCTAGAGCCCGGTTGTCTTTGGATTTCAGCCTTTTTGGCGCACTACTCTCGGCCTCATGGTGGCCACTTTTCGATCCTTCCCCGCAGGATGCATCGAAACACAATACCCGCCCCTGAACATGCCGATGTTCTTTGGGGTCTGCCTCCTTCTCGTGATATGTCCTTCGGGACTCTTCTCTTCTCGGTTCTTCTCGGCCGACTTCCCTGGAAGGTCGGTGAGAGTGTCTTCCACTCCTCGCGTGCTGAGGGGCTTCGGGGATTACTTTCTGCCCCTTCTTCTGGGTGTTTGCTGCCGGCATTGGTGTGTCCTGTAGCGGGTACGGCGGCTGCATGACATTATTTTGCATCATGAAGTTGACGACCGATTGAAGGTCTGCCAACTTGTTTGCCATCTCCTTTACTTCTTCATCCCTCCTCAGACATCTGTCTTTCCAGATCTGGAGGTTGTCCTCGTTATAGTACTTGCCCCGGTTCGCTTTCTTTGATGCGTCACCATCTTGGCCGACACCTTTCTCTGCGTGATTCTGATCACGAGCTTCTTCATTGTGGTCTCCTCCTTCAGCGTTAGGGTCGACGGGTCTTCCACTCCCAGCAGGAGTGTCGTCCCCAATCTTTTCCTTCTGCGTGTTACTGGCCATCTATTCTTCTTTCGATTCCCACAGACGGCGCCAAATTGTGTGAGTGAATTTCCGATCACACTGCCCTCCTTAGTGAACCAGCTGTAGAACACAGGCAGAATAGATGGCACCCTGCAATCTGCACAGAAAGAAAAGGCTCCGGCGGTGGTTCTTCCACCCGGGGGCACTCCGACGATCAAGTCAGTATCTCTCAAAGATAATACAAGTATCTAAATTACTGCTCAAGACTCAAAATTACGTACCTTAGACCCGCCGGGGGTGCCCTTCTTTTATAGTCTTTCTCTGTCCTAGTCCCACTAGAAGTCTCACTCCTATGGACTCTCATTCAGTACTTACTCTTGACTCTACAAGAGATAAGGATAGACTCCCTAAGAATCTATCTTTATCCATCTTGAAGTCTTTCTTCATTCTAGGACTCTTGCCCCTTATCCGATCATTTCGGATTCCGATATCTTCGGCGGTAACCCCGGACTCCTGTATTCTCGCAGATAACCTCGGCAACTCTGAGATAACCTCGGCGTAACACCACGACACGTGGCACCTCGGCTGACACTTCGGTGCCACCTCGGCCACGTGTTGGTACTTAGAAAAATACATCCCCACATTAGTTATATGATTATGCTCCAAGTGAGAGTCCTTTGATATTATGAGAATATTTTCTTTTTGCTCATATTGAAGGGACAGATGAGAATGATACTTTCTCATTTTTCTTTGCTTTTATGTACCTCTTCCTATTTTTTTTGCAGCCTTCCAACAGAATATCTATGATCCTTTGGTCTATTCATAGTAGGGAGAGTCTGTGTAGGTGCAACTAATTCATGAACATGGAAACTCTATAGTGTCCATTTCCTTTGAGATGCATATTGTCACATATTGACGTAATTTTATTATAAAATTTTGTAACATTAGTAATAAAATACATAATTTCACCAAAAATTAATGTAATAAAAAATATCGTAATGAAATAAAAAAAAATTTGTGACATGAACCACAAAATTTTAAACATTGGTATATTAATTTGTAGCGAGATTACGCATTTAATAGTTGATATTATAATACTTTATGATAAAGTTACACCAATTTATGATAGTGTGCGTGTTTTTCCCGTGAACATCTACAGCCTCATTGATCCCAGCCATAAAAAAATGATCAGACGGTCACAATTAACTCAGCTTATCTTTTTTCATCACACCATTGACCAATCATAGGTAAACTTTGTTGATATATATAAGAATTATTTGGGTAACATTAGAATTATATTTTAGTTATTGTATGACCAGTTGTCAGCTTATGTCACATATGTTTGTACTATGATAATATTTTTGAAGTAGCAAAGCTGCAGATTCAGTTTTTCTGTGTTTTATTTTTTGAGTGAGTTAAGTCGAGTGAGTAAAGTAGGACCACAATGACTACACAGCTTTAAGGCATGTTTCAACAATTTATTTCATTTTGCGTGTGTTTTGTTTAGAAATATTGTAGACACCCTATTTTTGACCGACCTTAAGACTCAGACGTCACCAACTGAGCGCTCGGTGATGTTGCATATTGTACTCGTTCGGAGGTTGCGGAGTCTCGGCAGCGAGCTTTGCCTCCGGACTTCCGGACTCTTTTGTGCTTTGCCTCGGTTTGCGAACCAGGTCCCGTTTTCTCCGTCTTCTCTTCCCAAAGGGAGGGAGAGGTCTAGTAGACCATCTCTCAGTGGCCGTAGGCTACGTTTCGTGGTCGTAGGCCATTTTTCTCGTTTGGAGCCTGGTTCCCGATTTTCAGAGCCGTCGGTCGTGTGCCTCGGTTCGGGACCGCTCAACCACCTCCGTTTGCTCCGGTTTTTGGCATACATCTTATTTACTCCCTTTTAAGGGACACTGAGGCTCGAGAGACCAACTTCGTGGTCGAACGCCACCTCTGGTGCTTAACAGTCAGTTTTCAGAGCCCCGGGCCGCGTGTTTTGGCCCCCGAACCTTCGTTTTGCATCGGTTTGGGTTCATTTTTGGCAGAGACCTCATTTTCATTGTTAGGAAGGTTGTAGAAGGGTGGGAGGCCAGCAATTGTTCTGAAGACCAGCTTTATTCCTTCATCGCTCTCCGTCGCCCATTTTCCTCGCTAGAAAGCTGATGTTGACCATTCCCGAGCCACTTTCTTTGACCCTCAACCACATATTTGTGTTGTACACACCTGGGAGGCCACCAATATGGCCTGACCGGCCATCAATCATTCCTGACCCTTTTGAACCCCTCTAAAAAGCTAGCTTTTCTCTCTCTTGGTTCACTTTTTCCAATTTTTCTCCACATAGCTGTGTTGTGCACACATGAGAGGCCACCTTTTGGGGGTGGCCGGCCACTAATTATGGTTGACCCTTTTGACCCTAGCCGGCCGGCCAGGGGAGGTGGCCGGCCGACCACCTGGAACTTTTCTACCTGGCCGGCCTTGTTCCTCTCTCCAGGTACATTACAGATGTACCCTCTGTTTCCCCCCAGATCCCGTATCCGGGGGGGTCTTTTGGGGGGAAAATTTGAATTTGATTTTCCCCCCCTTTCCTCCACTCCTTTCCCTATAAAACCAGACCCTCCAGCTCCATTTTGAAGGGTTAACAAAACTTGTTTAGAGCCTTGCTTACATCTCTCCCTCTCCCTCTCTTTCAAGCTTCAAAACCCTAAAAGCCTTGCACCATTTCTACACCAATCCATAGCACCACACTACCACACTCCATTCCAGCAACTTGAAGGCTATTTCCAGAGGCTAAGAACACCATTTCTTGGACCAAAAGATGTTGAAGACTTAGGCTACAAGGGTGAGTCTTCTTTCCCCTCTTTCTTGCTCTATTTTGTGCTATATCTAAGCCATAATTGCTTACATTTTCGGGCTCCGACCCAAACTGTAAATAGTCAAATTTTGAGCTCATCTCCATGTTTGATTAAGGGTCTTTCTCTGTTTGAGGTCTCCTCCTCACCCTTTGTGTTAAAACTCTCTTTTAGGCCTATTTTTGCATGATATTTTAGGCTTATTTATGAGCTGTTTTGGACTTGGTCATAAACTGTGAAATGTCTTGTTTTGAGCCCCTCTTCAACTTTGTTGAAGGGCTCTCCTCTATTTGAGGTCAGTTGCTACCACTTGTCTCTTTATCCCTCTTTTAGGCCTTTTTCTTGCATATTGATTTAGCCTCACTTGTGTTCATTTTCGAGGCTTGATGTAAACTGTAAAGTGCCATGTTTTGAGGCCCTCTTCAACTTTGTTGAAGGGCTCTTTACCATTTGGGGCCAGCTGCTGTCCCTTGTCTCTATTCTCTCTTTTAGGGCCATTTTTGCATGATAGATTAGCCCTATTTATATTCATTTTTGAGACTTGTTATAAACTGGAAAGAGGGTTTTTTTGACATAATATTCATGTTTTATTGAGGGAATTTTCTTATTTGAGGTCACATGCTTCCTTGTATGCTTGATTGTCCCTTGTTTTGAGCCTTACACCTAAGCTCCAATTGCATGCTTTGTTTGGTCTTCTAGCCACTGGAACCCAGTGGATTTCCAGTGGCTTTGATGCTGTTTTGAGCCTCCAAATCAGAGGGGGGTGACCCCCTCTCACCTTGACTTGTTTGGTGGTCATTTTGGCCTTCCAAAGGGACCCCTCTTTGCATGCTTCTTAGTCACTTTTCAGGCCCAATTTGGTGAGTTTAGGGACTACCATATTTGATTTCCATAGTTTTTTTGGTCATGCTTCATGTCTATCTTGTATGTGCCTAATAATCCCTTTGTAAGCCCTCTAAAGGAGTTCATCATTTTTGCATGTGTTGGCTTCATTTTAGTGGTTATTCAGGCATATTTTGGCATGTTTTATTCACTTATTTTTTCTGGTTTGGTGAGATTCCATATGCTTCATACACTTGCCATGTAAACCATGTTTGCTAGTCGAAATTGCATGCTATTTTAGTCTATCTTGCTAGCACTTTTTGGCCATGCTTTAAACTAGAAAAGTTCATGTTTTAGGACTGCCTTGACTCTGTCTTCATGCTTCATGATCAAATAATGCATGCTTTGTATAGCTATAAGCCATTTCATGTGCCTAGTTTTGAGTTTCGGGGTTCATCTCATGCATCGGGTGCCATTTTTCCATGTTTCGGGACCATTTAGCATCATATTTCAGTGCTGAAATTTGCATGTTCATATGCCACATTCCATGCCTTGCCATGCTTTGGTAGAATGACATTTGATGCCTTAGGTTTGGTCCTCGGTTTGCGTGCATGTGCGCACGCATTTCGAGTGTCTCATTTTCATCTTATGGCCGTTGATGTGAGTGTGGCTGAGGTCCACCCATGTTGGTGTAAGTCCATTGTGCATTGTGTATGCCATTTCATTTCATAGCATTGTGTATGCTAGGTTGCATGTTAGAGCATCGTGTATGCTGTGTCACATCGTGCATTGTGTATGTCATTCCATAGCATTGTGTATGCTAGGTTGTATACTAGTTGCATTCATGCATGTCATGCATATTGCATTGTGTTTAGGATAGGAGTTAGCCCGAGCATGGGAAACGAGGGACGTTTCGTACTTCGAGTGACGGAACGTGTCTCAATTCCCAGTCACCGACACTCCGGATTATCCATGATGGAGCCTCGATCTTGTTGTGTTTTCATGTGCATTCATCCCATATTGAGTTGTGCAATTCGACTCCTCGGCCATCATGCATTGAGATGCGTGATTGGTGGCACGAGGATCGAGGCATGCATACATACGTGAAAATACATTGCCATGCCCCTTTCCTGCTCTCTGTCGCAGCAAATCAGAAATCAGCAGCATTCAAAAGCCTTGCACAGCATTCCGACATCAATTGCAAATAGAGGCTAATTGGGGCATCGCGATGGATTTCCATGCCAAGCAACCCGAACATGCATCATTCATCATCCCGAGCAGAGTCGAGGCAGTCCCTAGCTTGCATGCTAGTTTACTACTTTCCTAGTTTAATTTGTTATCAATTAGGATTTTATATTTATTCGGACTGTACTATTTATTTGGGACTGTATATTATTTATTCGGACCCTCCGAGCGAGGGCAATGTTGTAATAAGTGTGCGTGCGTGTGATGTATGTCTTCCAACCCCACGTCTTTCTCCCTTTTATTTATCAGCTTATGATGGTTAGATTAGGGCATGTTTCCATTAGCATACAGTATGATAGCATGTTTGCATTCATTCATCTGTCTTGCATGCACCGGGCTCGGCGCATCATAACTCACTGCATTGTATTTCAATTCCAAGTTGAATACTTGTTAGCTGTAGCATCCCATATGCCATGTTTAGAATAGTCGAGCCTATCTTAGTTGCATTACTACATGTGTTGCATTAGGCATTTCTGTATAGTTAGGATCATGCATGGATTTCTAACGTAGCTTCTGTTTTGGCTTGGAGTACTCGATAAGTTCTTATGCTTTAGCATCCTTGCACCTGTGTGAGTGACTGCCATGATAGCATGCTTACCATGAGGCTATTTGCTTATGTGATATTCCTGCTTGAATGCCTGTGGGTGAAGGTTGGGTTACTTGGATTTGAACAATGTATCGACTGTGAGTCTTAAGCCCACTGGATAGTGGCAAAACCATGTTTTCTAAGCCCACCTGAGGGTGGCAAAATCTGCATTTTAAGCCTACTTGCGAGTAGCAAACCATTTTCAAAACAAACATAAGATGTGTTGTTCCAATTCAGGCGATCCGGTCTATACTTGAATGCTGTGCGCATCACATAGTAAATCTAGGCTAATAACCGGAATAAGAGCACACAATGTTTTCAAAAATTGATATCATGGTTAGTAGAGGCCGATCTTTGATCGGGCGAGCGGGGGTGCTCACGAAGTGACCTTCCCCAATCGTACCCAAGTTCCCGAGCCGAGGCAACTTTGGTGATGACGGACACGTGGCCTTAGGCAACGAGTCAGGATTTCCTAAATTTTTCCAAAATAAAATATTTAGGTGGCGATTCTGTATCTGGCAAAGCAGTCCATGTTTGGCACTTCTTTCAAAAAATCTGTTTTCCAAAATGATTTGCCGGGTTTGGACTCTTTGGTTCAGATTGAGAACCGTGACAATTTGAGTCTGAACTGTAGTGAGCCCAAGGTGAATGGAACGGGGGACTCATCCCTCCCGGGGCGTTCGGGGACGTCTACAGTTTCTGGCGACTCCGCTGGGGATTTAGAGAACTTGACACGAACTCATGATATCTTGTTTTGGCTACACTTATGTGTTTCTTTGCATTGCATTTGCATTGGTGCGCCTAGGACACCGTGTTTGCCATCTGCTATTCCTGAACAGTTTGTCGGAGGCTTGTCTTGTCAAGGCATGACCATAAGGCTGACCGGTTGTGGGCTCTGCCAGTATGGGAACACAAACCCCGGTTTTACCGGGGCACCCTTTTGACCATTCGACCTAGTGCATATCGAAATCCATAGTGACCATTCCAAACTAGGACAGGTTGCTTACCCGATATAGGTTGTTGGAAACCGCTGCGTGCGTAGTGAAACCCTAGCTCCTGACAAAATAGGACAGGGAAAACCCTACCCCAACATAGGGGTGTTTTGGCTCTCACTTATCTGCTATGTGCTTTTAAAGTGCGTCCCTACGGGGAAATACATGTATCAGTTTATGAGTTTGGGCATCATACCTGTGGGCATCAGTCAGTACTTGAGAATCAGTTATCTGCGGGTATCATATTCAGTCTTAGGGAACAGTGATTCAGGAATAGTGATCAATGTTTGAGGACAGTGTGTATTCAGCTTATCGACCGTGTGTTGTTGCGCCCGGCTGTGTGTTGTGTATTTATTTTAAGCTGTTATGCTGTTCGTTTATCTGGTTATTTATTTCCTTATTGCTTTATTTATCCTTTTGCTAGGACAGTTTTAGCACAATTGCTTCCGACCCAGCAGATATTCCCCAAGCACTTTGGACAAGAGGTCGTCGGCTCAATCGATCCGAGGATCTGGTTGACGGACAGCCAGTGTTTCATTCTCTACCCCCAGTTGTCAGAAGAAGGCCAAGAAAACGCAGTGTGTCTGAGCAGAGGTTACTAGAGCAGTGGTCTATCCTAGCAGTAAACAGTCGGGCTGAGGTCTTAGTATCTGCCATAGAAATACACATACCAGTCAGTCAGCAGGATCAGCAGAGCGTAGCCGGAATGGAGGAAATGATGCGTCAAATCTAAGAGAGTATGAAGCAAATGCAGGAGGACGCTGTCCGCCAGGCGAAGTTCTCTAAACAGCAGGCCACAATCATGGCCCAGCAGGCTGAGCTCATCACTAGACTCCAGCAGCAAGCCGGAGTATCAGCCTCACATCCAGTTCCTCCCCCACCACGCTACCCGAGCAGGCACCAGTTGCCCAGAATGTCCTGCCAAATGCCCAGAATACCTTGCCAAATGTCCAGAACGTCCAGGAGGACACAGACCTTCCAACGGGGTCGGCTCCGCCCCCACTTCCGCCTCAACTGTCCAAGGCGCCTACACCTATCAACCACCCGGACTCTCCCTTCGAGTTCAAAATAGACCCTACAGCACTGAAATTGAGCAAGCTCGAGAAGCTTTTTAAGAAATCCCAAGGGGTAAAGGCTATTCCAAATATCGAGGACGGATATACCGATGTGGCCGTGACGCTACCGGATAGATTTGAAATGCCGCAGATCAATCGCTTCGACGGGTCTGGGGATCCCATGGTCCACCTCCGGCTATTCTCAGATATACTACGGCCAATGGGCCTAACCAGACCCCAGAAGCTTTCACTATTCGGCCGGACCCTGTCAAGTGTGGCCGCCATCTGGTATGCGAAGTTAGAGGATGATGTCAAGCGGAGTTAGGATGAAATAGCTGAGGCCTTTGTTACGCAATACTCTTACAACACCCAAATTGAGATTACAACTCGTGATCTCGAAACAACAAGGCAGGAGCCCAAAGAAAGTTTCTCGGATTTCGTGACCCGGTGGAGGGCAAAGGCCTCGATGATGACTTTAAGGCCCACCGATAAAGACCAGATCAGGATGATTGTGCGCAATCTCCAGCCAAAACTGATGCAAAAGATGATTGTACTCCCCTTCCCCACTTTTTCAGATCTGCACGAGATGGGGGTACAAATTGAAGATGCAATGAAACAGGGTCTGATTGACCAAGATAAGGAGCAGCCCAGGAGGACTTTCAACCGTAACAACAATGCAGGCCTGAGTGGCGCTGCAAATGCAAGAGCTTCAGAGGTGAGCATGGTCACCACCATTCCCCCTCCCCTTCCAAGACCCATGGCAACCACGCCCTTCTCCGGTGCATTCGGAAGCAATACACAGACCACCAAATACCAACCCAGAGGCCAAAGAACCTTCACACCCTTATATATGCCCCTGTCCAAAGCTCTGCGGGTATTAATCAGGAAAAAGCATTTGAAGCCCCTAGAGCCGAGGCCACTACCAAATCCACTCCCTCCCTCTCATGACCCAGCAAAATACTGCGCGTATCACCAACAGCACGGTCACGACACCGATTGTTGTTTTAGATTGCGTCATGAGATCCAGAATCTTATTGACAAACAGGTGATCGTGCCTCCCGACAAACCCAATGTCATAACAAATCCTCTCCCACCGCATAACCAAGCTCCCCCTCCCAACAGAATCAACTTTATCCAAACTGGGGTCGTGTCTTATGATCCTAGTATCTATATCACCCCATCCCACCTACCTAAGCCGGAGGTGCTCCATCCTGACTGCACCGACTCTTTGTGCATGTTGGACATCTCCACAACCCAACCCGAGCCAACAGTGGTGACCATCGAAGATAGGACAGGGCAGATTTCAGAAGAGAGTGGAATTGTTGAGTCTGGGATTGAGCAGTCTGGGAGTTTTGCTAGGGGACCCTATGATCCGAGTGAGTACATTCTGTCAGCAGGCCAGGTTGAGCCAGGTATAGAATTGCCAGAGAAGGCAGAGCTGTGTGTGATCCGGGGGGATGGATTTGAGCGGGGGACGGATGATTTGACGGCCGTGGAAGAGGGCTTTGCCAACCTACAGTTTTTCGATGACCAAGAATCGGGGGGCGCGACAGTCAACTGGTTTGATTATGAGGAATCGGCAGAGGCCACTGGATGGCTGGATGATCAACCGGATGTGGTGGAAGAGTTCCAACTAGAACAGGGCCTGGTAGGGGCGAAGGTATCAGTTGTGGCCGGAAGGGCCGAAAGTCAGAGTACATTGCCGGAGAGTGCCGGTACGAAGAATTTCGCTCGGAACTGGAACAGTGTGAATGCAGGGAAAGCTGAACAACAAACTGCGCTAATGCAGGCAGAACAAGAAAAGATTTGGGATTCTGAGAGAATCCGGAAAGCCAAAGTCCATGAAGGGACCGAAAGTGATGCGTGCCCAAAGACAGAAGATGCTGCGGGCATGTGGGCTAAAAGTACTGAGAGTACAAACATACCGGAGCCAGACAGGTGTCTGTCGGCGGCCGATGGAATGTAGTGGAAGGACGATGATTTATGTCTTGCCCACACAGATGAAGATTGGGGAAACCATCAGCCAGACGACACCTGGTATGTCGGAGAGGTCGACCATATGATGAGAAGCGGGCGGTATTTCAAGCCCCCGCACCTGGACCAGCCAGAGGCATCTGGGAAGGATAAAGAAGCTGAGAAACAGAAAGAGAAACAGCTTGAAGAGGAGGCTGTGCTCAAACAGTTAAAGAAGATACAAGCAGACATCTCCATCTGGGGACTGCTTATGGCTTCACGAGTGCACAGACAGGCTGTCTTATCTGCTATGGACAAGGCCAAACTCTCTATAGATACCACACCAGAGCAGCTGGTTGGACTGGTCTTTCCGGGAGGAGGTTCCCCGACGTTAACCTTTTCAGACAAAGAACTGCCGCCTGAGGGCACAAATCATAACAAACCCCTCTACATCTCCGTGGAATGTAGAGGCAAGTGGGTACCAGTGGTTCTTGTCGACACGGGATCCGCCATTAATGTGTGCCCGTCGAGGACAGCATATGCAATCGGGTTAAAGCCCGCGGACTTCGTGCCAACTACTAAGTGATCAGAGCCTATGATAACACCAGCAGAGAGGTGATGGGGACTGTCAAAATTAAGACCCAGGTTGGTCCAGGACAACACAACATTGAATTCCATGTCTTGGACGTTCCTGCAACCTTCAATCTACTCTTGGGGTGGCCGTGGTTGCACCAAGTGAAGGCAGTCTCTTCCACTTTGCATCAAATGCTGAAGTACCCTCATAGGAAGGGGGTGGCCATTGTTTTCAGGAATTCATCAATCCATCCACCGCCAGAAGTGTCTACACCAGTCTTGGAAATCGAGCACGGCATGGAGGATGTGTTCTTATCAGGGTTTACTCTGGCTGAGGCTCGGGTTGTGCAGAATGTCATGGCCGTTAATGAGGGAGTATATGTCAGTGCTCAATCTATATACCTCATGAATAAGCTACAACACATCCCTGGGATGGGATTAGGAAGGAGTGGCCGGAAGGGCGTCGCAGCATTGGCCGAAGTGTCACACAACCCTCATGTCTTTGGCTTGGGTTATCTGCCCACCAAAGAGGACTGGGTAAGGAAGGGAAAGGAAATGGCTAGGAGAGCCAGAGCAAAGTAGACTGGGAACCCTTTTGAGCTAATGCATAGGCCCATTCAGGGTACCCTAAACGGACGCTTCGTCCGGGAGGGGGAGGATTTTCCATTTTGTGGCTTCCCAGAGCCATGGCTAAACGTGGAGAGGACGCGCGTACCAGGTTTCGAGATCTTCTTTGATCTGCAGTTATTCGGGGAGGATGTTGCCGAAGAGCAGACGAACCCATTGGCTGAGGCTAAGCAGAGCAAGAAAGTGCGGTCTGAGGACACCGAACTTGAAATGGGGGTAGCACTGGCATGTCTACTTTCAGATCCTCCGATCGACCAGAAGTGCTTGGGGGATGACTTCTCGGTTTCCATGATTGGGGATGAAATGGCTGCGAGCTTACCAGCAACTATTTTGGATGCATCTATCGCACCCTCTCTCACTTGGCAATATGAAGAGGGATTTTTGTCCAGCAGTACCGGGTCAGGTAGTGAGCCGGAATCTGATTCCACCGAATCTTGTGAGTCGGAATCAGGTTCCAGCTCGACTAAGTCTGAGTCTGGTAATCCTAGGGATGAGAACCCGGATGCCACAGTCTTGTCTAGGTCGTCTTTTTCTTTCTCATTTGAGTCTGTTGTAACCGAGGAATCGGACGATTTGGATGTGCTTAATGAGAATCAAATAGCTGTGGTTTCTGAGTACTTTTCTGTGCTCTTGATTTACTGCATTAACTCAGGCTTTCAAAATTTTGATGAAAACGACGAGGACGAAATTCCTCCGGTTTTGCAACGCTTAATTGAACAAGAGCAGGAAAGATTTATTAAACCGTTAGTTGACGAAATCACTTCTGTGAATGTTGGTACTGAGGAGGACCTACGGCTGGTCCAAATCAGGTCCACGTTGTCTTCAGAGGAACGCAAGCGCTTAGTCACTTTATTAAAAGATTTCAAAGATGTTTTCGCGTGGTCCTACGAAGACATGCCTGGAATCGATCCTGAGATTGTACAGCATCGGATCCCTCTTGACCCCGAGGCCCGACCCATTAAACAGAAACTCAAGAGGATCCGCCCGGATTGGGCTCTCAAGATTAAGGAAGAGGTCACCAAGCAAATCGACGCAAGCTTCCTGCTGGTATCCAAATACCCGACTTGGTTGGCCAACATCGTTCCGGTGCCAAAGAAGGATGGCAGGATCCGAGTGTGCGTGGATTTCAGGGATTTGAACAGAGCCAGTTCGAAGGACGACTTTCCCTTGCCGCATATTGATGAGTTAGTGGACTTCACAGCAGGGCATGCTTTGCTTTCATTCATGGATGGCTTCTCCGGCTACAATCAGATAGTGATGGCACTCGAAGACCGGGAAAAGACTGCATTCACCACCCCGTGGGGGACATACTGCTACAGAGTAATGCCGTTTGGGTTGAAGAATGCTGGAGCTACTTATCAACGGGCTATGACCACGATATTGCATGACATGATCCACAAAGAGGTTGAGGTGTACGTGGACGACATGATTGTCAAGTCCAAAGAAAGAGAGGGCCACTACACCGCCTTGCAAAAGTTCTTTCAAAGGATCAGAGAGTTTCGGTTGCGGCTGAATCCTCAGAAGTGTACGTTTGGTGTTACAGCGGGAAAAATGCTGGGGTTTCTGATTACACAGAGAGGTATCGAAGTCGACCCTTCCAAAATCAAGGCCATCCTAGAAATGCCCCCACCAAGGACTGAAAAAGAGGTGCGAGGCTTTCTGGGTAAAGTGCAATTCATAAGACGGTTTATCTCAAAATTAATCTTGACTTGTGAACCACTTTTTGGCCTCCTGAAGAAAGGAAAAAAATTCCAATGGGACGGCCGATGCCAAGCCGCTTTTGAACAGATCAAGGAGTACTTACAGAACCTGCCCGTGTTGTCACCACCAGAGCTGAGGAAACCGTTGATATTGTACCTTTCAGTAACTGAGACTACAATGGGCTGCATGCTCGCGTAAGAATCAAAGGACAAAGTGGAGAAAGCCATCTACTATCTGAGCAAGAAGATGCTAAAATATGAGACTCGCTATACACCGTTGGAGAAGGCTTGCTTGGCTTTGGTATGGGCTACCAGGAAACTGCAGCACTACCTGTTAGCTCACTCCGTAATGTTGGTTTCACGACTCGATCCCATCAAATATCTTTTCGAGAAACCAGCACTTACGGGTAGGCTAGCTCGTTGGTTGCTGTTGCTCTCCGAATTCGATCTAAAATATGTGACACGCAAGTCAGTCAAGGGAAGAGTAGTAGCAGAATTCTTAGCCGATCATCCAATGGAAGGGGGTGAAGCAGTCGAGTACTTATTCCCAGATGAGGCCATTTTGCACATCGACGATGAAACTTGGACGATGTACTTTGACGGAGCGTCAAATCAATACGGGTATGGGATAGGAGTGTTGCTGATAGCACCTGACAAGTCCCGTATCCCTCTAGCCTTCAAACTCCGGTTCAAAGTCTCGAACAACGAAGCAGAATATGAGGCATGCATTGCCGGTCTAGAAGCAGCCTTGGAACTAGGGACAAGACGGTTGGACGTCATCGGGGACTCAAACCTTGTTGTGTCTTAAGCAAAAGGAGACTGGAAAGTCAAAGAAGAAAAGATGATGATGTATCACCAGACCTTGGATTTGTTAATTCCTCGGTTTGAGAAGCTAAACTTTGCTCATCTACTACGTGAGAATAACAGGTTCGCAGATTCTTTAGCAACTCTATCTTCCATGATAGACATCCCGTTCGGAGTCCGGATGCGTCCAGTCATCATTGACCAGAAATTTGCACCAACCTACGAGTCGATCGCTGCTATAAATGAGGTTCAGGACGAAAACCCCTGGTATTACGACATTTGGAATTTCCTGGAGAAGGGAGCATACCCGCCAGGGGTAAATGCCAAGGATAAAAGGGCAATCAGAAGAATGGCTGTTCAGTTCATCATCTATGGAGGTAAGCTGTATAAGAGAGGTCATCTGGGAATGCATAAGCTGTGTGTCGATGCCGAAGAATCAAAGCGTCTAATGAAGGCCATCCACGGAGGGGAATGCGGTGCGCACATGAATGGAGTAATGCTAGCACGGAAGATCCTCAGACAGGGTTACTACTAGTCCACCATGGAGGAGGATTGTATCAGTTTTGTTCGGCGATGCCACAAATGTCAAATTCATGCAAATCGCATGAACATTCTGCCGTCGAAGCTGTACAATATGACTTCGCCATGGCCATTTTCAGTCTGGGGAATTGATGTGATCGGGGCTGTCCCTCCGAAGGGGTCAAATGGGCATGAGTTCATCCTGGTTGCGATAGATTACTTCACGAAGTGGGTTGAGGACCAATCCTATGCGGTGTTGAAGGCTTCACACGTTGCAAAGTTTATCAAAAACAACATCATCTGTCACTATGGAGTCTCAAACGAGATAATTTCAGATAACGGTTCCCACTTCAAGAAAGAAGTGATTGACTTGTTGGAAAAATACAACGTGGCTTTTCATAAGTCATCCACATACCGGCCCGCAAACCAATGGAGCGGTTGAGGCCACCAACAAGAATATCAAACACATATTGCAGAAGATGGTGGAAACCTACCGGGACTGGCCAGATAAGCTGTCGTTTGCTCTGTGGGGCTACCGGACTTCAATCAGAACTTCTACTGCGGTGACTCCGTATTTATTGGTTTATGGGATGGAGGCTGTTCTACCTATCGAAATTGAGGTTCCGTCTTTGCGAGTATTGGCTGAGTGTCAAATAGCCGAGGCAGATTGGCAGCAGAGCAGATTTGAGGAACTCATGCTCTTTGATGAGAGAAGACTGAAAGCACTATACCATGTTCAAGGTTATCAACACAGAATTGCCCGGGCTTTTAACAAGAAAGTTAAGTCCAGGAATCTAAAAGAAGGAGATTTGGTGCTCAAAGACAACCGAGCTCCCATCCACGACCCAAGGGGCAAGTTCAGACCCAATTGGACTGGTCCCTACATCATTAAGTCTGTTTGGTCAGATGGAGCTATGGTTTTGATGGATCTAGATGGCTTAGAGTTTCCACAGCCGATCAATATGGACAAATTGAAGGGCGCTAGGCCGAAAACCCGAAAGGGCGACCTAGGCAAAACTCAGAGCACAAAAAATTTGAAATTATAAAAACTGAGCTCGCAAGGTTAAAAACTGAGCTCGCAAGGTTGAAAACTCGCAAAGGGCGGCCTTGGCAAAAGTTAGAGCGTAAAAAGAGAGTGAAAATACCCGAGTGAGCCCGAGCCTGAACTACGTAAGGCTTGATTCCCATCTTTGGGATACGTAGGCAACTTCATCCTGAAGTTCAGCCATAAACATTTTCCCCGATCAACTTTGTCCATTTGATCATCTCGGCCATCTCTGTCCATCAGCGTTCATCGTGATCTCCGGTGCAGTGTTTTTCAGACTAGGGGCAACTTTCCGTTGTTGTGCAGTGCCGCGGTGCTATGTAAACTAGGGGCAACTTTCCAGTTGCTGGAATCCGGGGTTGTGCATCTCAGTGACAGATCTCAGGCGTGTCCAGTTCTGATCCATACCGAAAATGGTTTTGAAAAGTTTTAATAAAAGTTGACTTTGTTCAAATTAATCTTTTTACAACTAAGACCATTTTTGGACCAAAGCGGAAAATTTTCAGTACCCACAACCTTCAATTTCATTGATTTCAAAACAGAGTTCTCCTGCTCTTGCATACAAATTGAAGTTGCTTTTTATTACATTCATGAAGAAAACTTGAAAGTATAAGTAAAGAAATAAATCCGGGGCATAGGTAAGTCAGGTGTCCCTGCGCCCCCTCCCAGAGCTGGTAGAAGCCTCTGATGCCAAGCTGGGCCCAATCTGTGCTTCTTCATTGAGTCAATCCAAGCACTCGTCAGACAAAGTGCAACTGAAAGTGGGAGCGGGGGCCAGGAGCTCTCTAGTCCTCCATGCTGTGGCATACCGGGCAAGCTGTGCGCCTCGGACTGGGAATGCAGCCGGGTACTCTATCCCCTCTGGCGGGCAAGTCTGATCATGACCAAACTGGCGTTGGAATCGGAACGGAAAGTAGAACACACAGTGGGTCAGACCAATCAACTGGATCCCGATCAGCTGGGACATGCTATAGCTCATTGCCGGGAGATTGAGCCAAGGACAGTGCCAAGCTATGCGATCTACAGACAAATTGCACATCCAGTCAAACCACCACCCTTCGTCAGAGGCATCGACTAGGCGTTGTCGAAAGAAGTAGCCACGAGCTGAGTAGGCCGGGCAAGAATCCACAACTTGCAGTTTATCCATCAACCATACTTGGGGAGGGATGAAAAATGAGAGAATAAAGAATAGAGAGATGTACGAGGAGAGAAAAGTAAGAAAAGGGTTTTGTGAGGAAAAGAACTGAGCCCGAGGGCCGAGTGATATGAGCAATATATATGTGAGATTGGGTGGGAAACATTACCTACAGCAGTAGTGCACTCCCCGCAAACTTGTTCGTCTCCCGGCGATAGAAAGCATCTAAGCCCATCAACGTCTCAGCCAATGTCATGGCAATGCAGCTCTTTCCTTCTTTCAAGCCTTGTGCAACTTCAATCAGACGAATGCTAGATCCACTGAAGCCTGGGGCAAGCAAAAAGTGAGATAACACACAAGCAAAGGGCGTGTTGCCGAAAACCTTGCCAGTAATGGTTGCCGCGGTCACCGGCATCAGAAAAGCGATGGATCAAGCCGAGAATGTCCAGTTCCCTGTTACAAATCAGAGATCGAGCATCGTGCATGGTAAGCCCACACATCCCCCCTAAAGCTTGGGCGTGGCCGAAGCGAAACTGAGGCAAAATCTCTTCATAACGTTCAGATTCCATCAACACTTGAAAATCTTCGAAAGTTGGACATACCTCTTGCTCGCCGAAGCTAAAAACATGTGTCACCGGGTTCCAAAACCTCACCGCGGCGTGAAGGAAGGGAAGGTGCAGTAGAGTACGGCTCAGCGTGAATAGTGCATTCAAGCCGAAACCCCGGAAGTTCAACTTTTCTGAGCCATCTAGAGAAGCGATCCAAGCTGTGAGATTTTCGATGAGAAACGCCTCCATTTTGGTGCAAAACTGAGATGAAATGAATCAACCCCGAGGCTAGGACTTTTAAAGAAGATAAGACACTGTTCGGGGGACACGTGTCAAAAATTTGGTGGTTGCTGGGCTAGGTGGCCGGCCGGCCACCTTTTCTGGCAGGCCGGCCACCCCTCTCCTCTCCAATGCAAAAAGCTGGCCGGCCAGTTCCCAAAGGTGGCCAGCCATGCTGCAAATTGGGTCTTTGGCCCTGTTTTACCCTCTGGAAGGAAGTTCCTAGCATTTCCATGCATCGGGAGTGTCGGAGGCCTCAATTTCCCTCAGTTTCGGATGCGTTCTATCACCCAGATCGTCCGAAATACACTTTGTTTATTGAGTTGTTGTTTAGTCTTGCTTATCGAGTTGTTGTTTTGCTTATCGAGTTGTCGTTTTGTTGGTCGAGCTATTTTGTTTATCGAGTTTTGTTTATCGAGTTATCAAGTTTTGTGTATTTGAGTTGTTACTCTTTACTTATCAATTTTGTTTTGTTTTGCTTATCGAGTTGTAAACTTGCTAAGGTTTTGTTGTTTCTTAGTAAGTTAGGTTGTTTGGTTTGTTGTGTCGGTTCACTACCTGACTTGGTAAATACACAATGCACATTTCCATTCAATCTCATTTTTGTGCAAAATGATGCGATGCGATGCTGAGAACATAAAATACAACACTTTTTCAAAAAGCTGTTTCATTCCACCATGCTTCCTTTGTTACAACACTTTTTACAACAAGGGTACAAGTTTTGCAGAAAATAAAACTGTCTAACAATGTACAATGTGCTACAACTACTAGTAAAAAGGTGAATAAAGCAGGAAACAAATGCATCAATGCTCTTAGGAGCAGGAATAAGAGGCTCTCTTCGTCCTCTTCTGCGGAACAGCCCCTGCACCATCATTACCATCATCATCTGAATCGGAGCTACCATCCTCGGGATCCTCCTCGGCCTCACCTCCACTCACGGAACCGGGGTCGGAGCCACCCTCTCTATCAGCAGATGTCTCTAACTGGGGATCTGCAGCCTCCTCCTGCTCGCTGGGCTCCTCCTCTGTGATGTGCGCCCTGCGTCTGCCTCGTCCGTGAGACGACTCCCCTCTCCCAACTCCTCGAGAAGGCCTAGATGGCCCAGCTCCTCGGGAAGGCCTGGATGGCTTGGCCTGTGACTGAGCATATACCGGAGGCATCTGAAAATAAAGAATGCAGTTTGAATACATCAGCCAAAACATTTATATCAGATACAGATGCAAGCAGACTACACAGAGTGGATGTATGCAGGTATAGTGCATAAATGTGGTGTGTGTCAGATGTGCTCTGCACAGACAGCCTATCGATGCAGTAAGATGTTCAAGAACAGCATGTCATCAGAAGTATGATAAATGCAAGAAAACTAAAGGGTACCTGGAAACCCATGATGGACAACTGCGCCTCCCTCCGCAGGACCATGCCCTCAAGTGAGGCTACCATCTCAAGCACCTCGTCCATGTGCTCTCGGGGTGGCTGCAGATACGAGCTCAAGTCATCAATGAATAAACAAATGCCAAAGTATCTGTGTGATAAACAGAAAACATTGGAACATACCGGTGGTGAGTCAGGGTCACTGACATATCGGTGGCCAGGCATCGGAGGCTCTATCGGAATCGGAATCGGAATCGGGGAGGTAATCCCATATTGCCACCCCCATCAACTCAGTCGGCATATCTGGCCATCCAGGATGATGATGAGTCGGAGGAATTGGGGGAACCAATCCACCCCCACCCCTAGATGTGCTAGCGCTGCTGGTGGAAGGGATATCTGTAGTCCAGGCCCGACTCGATGAGGGCATACCAGCAGACCTCCTCGTCGGAGTACGGGATCCCATCAATGGAGGCATCAAGTATGTGTGTCGATAAGTAGTGTAGTCCCCCTCCTCGAGATGGAGAAATGCATCAGTACCTAACAGGGCGTCGACAACACTCTGGGGAGGGAGCCTATCAGCAGTCCGCATGTCGCCTGGGGGTGCTGAGGGAGGATCCTGAGTGGGGTAGCCCCATACCTGACGCAAAAAGCGGTCCCCCAAAAACTAGGCCCTACCAACTGGCCCCTCGAGCAAGACCCTATACCGGGAGGCACCCCACGCTCCAGCAAACCGAAATCGGAGATCTCCGCCTAAAGGCACCCAGGGCTGCCATGTGATCTGCGGATAACCCATGCATGAGCTGATCAGAAATTGTGGATATGCAAGATAAATCAAGGAGTGGAAACATGAAGAACTGAGAGTTCTGAAATACCTCGGACGTCCGCACGGTATCGAAGTACTGCCGCAGGTAAAGGAAAGACTCCCGAGGTCTCGGCCGGTACGGGCCCTCAAACACGAGTGAATATGGGGTCACGAGGGGCACCTCCACCTCAAGCTCTGGGGCTAATGTCGGGAAGTACGCATAGACCCGTAGCTGTGGAAAACAGAGCAATAGCCATCAGAATACAGAATACTGAGTGCAGAATGTAAATACGAAATGCTGAGAGCAAAGTGCAAGATACAGAATGTAAAGTGCGCCGTGTGTGCAATGTACAAATAATGAGAAGCAGAAATGTAAATCAAGAGGACAGAAAGTACCTCCCAGGCCCTCCAATAACCGCCAACCATGTCCCCTCGTCCGCGGGAGGTCGCGCTCATATAGCAATATAAAGTAGCCAGGCTGGCGCCACCCCAGTCATATCGACTGACCTGTGATAGGTCTACTAGGGCACTCAGCAGGTAGAGCCTAACAGTATTCCCCCTATCAGCAAACAGAGTGGTGCCGAAGAGGAACATCAAAAATCCTCGGGTGTAACGAGCTACCTCCTCTGGAGTCTCGGGCACTCTCTCTCTAAAATATGAAGAAAACCAGGTATACCGAACTCTGCCCGAAGATCTATCAACTGGTGGGCGAGCTCCCAATAGATATATCCAGGTGGCCTCCCACTCGCCCATGTCCTCGTCGTATGGGATGGCCCAACCTCCCACATCGAGGCCCGGCAATACGGCAAAGTCAAGTGGGGTCATAGTCATATCCCAGTGGCAGAAAAATGGAGAGAGTTGGTGGTGTCCCACCATCTCTCTACCAAAGCACCCATCAGCGTCCTACTGGTAGGACAGCGAGATATCTCGGTGCAAAATGGCCCGAACCCTGCTACGTCAACCAGATCCCGAACAGCCCCCGGGAGCTCGGCATACCACTCCCTCGCTACGACAGAGCCGTATCCTCGCGTAGTACGAGCAGTCACCTGCATTCAGGATGAACACATGTATTCAGTTTCAGAATGAAATGTATAAGCTGCGTGCAAATGAAATGAACAAGCTGCGTGCAAATGAAATGTATGAGCTGTGTGCAAAATCAAATCAGATACGGAATCTGGGCTGCGTGTTCAGAAAATTCAACAATGAGCCGTGTGTTCAGAATTTAAGTTTGGGCTGCGTGTTCAACTCTCAATCAGTGTGTGCTGCGTGTTCACCTCAACAATGAGCCGTGTGTTCAGAATTTAAGCGTTTGGGCCGCGTGCTCAACTCTAAATCAATGGGTTGTGTGTTCATCTCAAAGTTTGGGCTGCGTGTTCAATTCTCGACAAATGTGTGTTGTGTGTCCACAATCAATATCTGGGCTGCGTGTTCAGAAAATTCAAAGTATGAACCGTGTGTTCATCTCAAAGTTTGGGCAGCGTGTTCAATTCTACAAAGCGTGTGTGCCGCGTGTTCACCTCAAAGTTCGAGCTGTGTGTTCAACATCAAGTATTTGAGCTGTGTGTTCAGAAAATTCAAAGTATGGGCTGTGTGTTCATCTCAAAGTTTGGGCTGCGTGTTCAATTCTCAACAAGTGTGTGATGTGTGTCCACAATCAATATCTGGGCTGTGTGTTCAGAAAATTCAAAGTATGAGCCGTGTATTCAGAATTCAAGTGTTGGGGCTGCGTGTTTAGCCTTCTACAAAGTGTGGGCCATGTGTTCATCTCAAAGTTTGGGCTGCGTGTTCAACTCTCAATCAGTGTGTGTTGTGTGTTCACCTCAACAATGAGCTGTGTGTTCGACACCAAAGTATGGGTTGTGTGTTCATCTCAGAATTCAAGTATTGGGCTGTGTGTTCAATTCTCAACAAGTGTGTGCTGTGCGTTCACAATCAATATACGGGCTGCGTGTTCAGAAAGTCAGAATGTTTGAACTGTGCATTCAAGATGCAAACGGAATACGGTGTTATAGACTAAACATTCAAAACAAGCTGTGTGCTTGAGTGGGCAGATAAACATAACGAAGGCACGAAATACATAGAAAATGCAGAATACATTGCAGAAAATGTAAAAGTGAAGTAAATACCTCTCGTGCCTCATGAGAGAGGTGAAACTCTAGCTCCCGCAGTAGTAGATCCACAGGCGCTCGGTCATCAAAATCGGTGAAATGATAAAAAACTGCCTGTGGGAGGATGTGTATCTGAGGGGCGTACCTCTCAGGGATGAACGGCCGAACTCTCGGGGGCAAGGACATGATGTCCGGCTCACCCCCGGCGCCCGGAGGACCTCCACCATGAGGGAAATGACTAGCCGTCTCGAAAAATCTGCAAAAAGGAGCAAAAATGAGCAAAATGAGCCAAAATTGGAAAAAGTCAACAAAAGTCAACTCTCGGGAAATGAAAAAGTCAACAAAAGTCAACCCCCGAGAAAATCTTCCAAATGTTGAGACAAACTTACCTCAAGTGGTGAAATGAGAAAAGAAGCCCCGAAATCAAAATTTAATCGGTTCAAAGTGAAGAGAACTGAAAGTTTTCGCGAAAACAACTTGCGTGGGGCGTTGGAAAACGCGTATAGAGTGCAGATCTGAGAGAGAAAATGGTTTGGGAAAGAGGAGAGAGCAATTTCGGAGCTGCACTTGTGAGGAAAAGTGCTTTGGATAAGCACATTTAAAGAAAAGAAGGTGAAAAGACCAAACTGCCCCGGATTTGGCCTAGGTGGCCGGCCGGCCACCTTTTCTGGCAGGCCGGTCACCCCTCTCCCAAAAACATGGCCGGCAGCCTCCCTATAGGAATAAAACTGGCCGGTGGTGTCCCCCATGTGGCCTCCAAGGTCTCTGCAAATTTTGGTGATGATTGGAGTCCCCGGGACCTAAAAAGGTACAGGAGAAGTGCACTTCCCGTCGCGAAATCGCTCCGCCGGGACTTCAACTCCAATTTTCAATGTGTGTTTCATCATTACTCGCCGAGAGCAAAGTGTATCCTTTTTGAACATGTTGTGACCTCTCCGGGAGGTGAATCAGAGGCCGCGATCGAGTCGCCCTCGCCGAAACGCGCATTTCTTTGCTCGTTGTTTTGGGACAAATGTGCATTCTAGTTTACACTTATGTATATCACTTGCATTCTTATGCGTATACATGCATTGTTATGCACGTTTCCTCGATATTATCATGCCTTCATGCGTAAACTCGCTTTGTCACACGCGTTTCTTCTCGCATTGCGATGCACTCACCCATCGACACCACATTTGTCTGCACTCGATATCACGTCGAACATATGTTGTTAAATATGTTGTGCTTGTTGAGTTTCTTTCTTTTATAGGCACGATATTGTAGGTACGGCTCAATTGAGGCTGGTGCGACCAGACGAATCGCGCAGGTATTGTATCTTCTTCGTGTGAGACATGGCGAGAATTCGACAATTCTCCACATTCTTAACTGCATGAAATGTAGTATTGCCTTGCATTCTTACTTAAAACAGTTGCATCTATTATGAATATTTGCTTCATTACAGCTTGCTGCTTCGCATGATCATTGAGTTACATCCGGCTTTGTGCATATCGTTTTGCATTTTGCCCCCCCACCTGCGGGCATGCCTGCGGGCACATCTTTCTGTTCGTCTCGCGTGTTTGTCTAAGTCTTCAGCCTTGTCAAAAATGGATCGTCTCTGGGCTTTGACATTCACTCCCGTCACTTATGACTTTCGAGTTCTGTCAAAGAGGGGCAACTGTAGACACCCCATTTTTGACCGACCTTAAGACTCAGACGTCACCAACTGAGCGCTGGGTGATGTTGCATATTGTGCTCGTTCGGAGGTCACGGAGTCTCGGCTGCGAGCTTTACCTCCAGACTTCCGGACTCTTTTGTGCTTTGCCTCGGTTTGCGAACCAGGTCCCGTTTTCTCCGTCTTCTCTTCCCGAAGGGAGGGAGAGGTCTAGTAGACCATCTCTCAGTGGCCGTAGGGTACGTTTCGTGGTCGTAGGCCATTTTTCTCGTTTGGAGCCCGGTTCTCGATTTTCGGAGCCGTCGGCCGTGTGCCTCGGTTCGGGACCGCTCAACCACCTCCGTTTGCTCCGATTTTTGGCATACATCTTATTTACTCCCTTTTGAGGGACACTGAGGCTCGAGAGACCAACTTCGTGGTCGAACGCCACCTCCGGTGCTTAACAGTCAGTTTTCGGAGCCCCGGGCCGCGTGTTTTGGCCCCCGAACCTTCGTTTTGCATCGGTTTGGGTTCATTTTTGGTAGAGACCTCATTTTCATTGTTAGGAAGGTTGTAGAAGGGTGGGAGGCTAGCAATTGTTCTGAAGACCAGCTTTATTCCTTCATTGCTCTCCGTCGCCGATTTTCCTCGCTAGAAAGCTGATGTTGACCATTCCTGGGCCACTTTCTTTGACCCTCAACCACATATTTGTGTTGTACACACCTGGGAGGCCACCAATATGGCCTGGCCGGCCATCAATCATTCCTGACCCTTTTGAACCCCTCTAAAAAGCTAGCTTTTCTCTCTCCTAGTTCACTTTTTCTAGTTTTTCTCCACATAGCTGTGTTGTGCACACATGGGAGGCCACCTTTTTGGGGTGGCCGGCCACTAATTATGGTTGACCCTTTTGACCCTGGCCGGCCGGCCAGGGGAGGTGGCCGGCCGGCCACCTGGACCTTTTCTACCTGGCCGGCCTTGTTCCTCTCTCCAGGTTCATTACAGATGTATCCTCTGTTTCCCCCCAGATCCTGTATCCCAGGGGGGTCTTTTGGGGGGGAAATTTGAATTTGATTTTCCCCCCCTTTCCTCCACTCCTTTCCCTATAAAACTAGACCCTCCAGCTCCATTTTGAAGGGTTAACAAAACTTGTTTAGAGCCTTGCTTACATCTCTCCCTCTCCCTCTCTTTCAAGCTTCAAAACCCTAAAAGCCTTGCATCATTTCTACACCAATCCATAGCACCACACTACCACACTCCATTCCAGCAACTTGAAGGCTATTTCCAGAGGCTAGGAGCACCATTTCTTGGACCAAAAGCTGTTGAAGACTTAGGCTACAATGGTGAGTCTTCTTTCCCCTCTTTCTTGCTCTATTTTGTGCTATATCTAAGCCATACTTGCTTACATTTTTGAGCTCCGATCCAAACTGTAAATAGTCATATGTTGAGCTCATCTCCATGTTTGATTAAGGGTCTTTCTCTGGTAGAGGTCTCCTCCTCACCCTTTGTGTTTAAAATCTCTTTTAGGCCTATTTTTGCATAATATTTTAGGCTTATTTGTGAGCTGTTTTGGACTTGGTCATAAACTGTGAAATGTCTTGTTTTGAGCCCCTCTTCAATTTTTTTGAAGGGCTCTCCTCGGTTTGAGGTCAGTTGCTACCACTTGTCTCTTTATCCCTCTTTTAGGCCTTTTTCTTGCATATTGATTTAGTCTCACTTGTGTTCATTTTCGAGGCTTACTGTAAACTGTAAAGTGCCATGTTTTGAGCTCCTCTTCAACTTTGTTGAAGGGCTCTTTGCCATTTGGGGCCAGCTGCTGTCCCTTGTCTCTATTCTCTCTTTTAGGGTCATTTTTGCATGATAGATTAGCCCTATTTATATTCATTTTTTAGACTTGTTATAAACTGGAAAGAGGCTTGTTTTGACATAATATTCATGTTTTATTAAGGGAATTTTCTTATTTGAGATCACATGCTTCCTTGTATGCTTGATTGTCCCTTGTTTTGAGCCTTACACCTAAGCTCCAATTGCATGCTTTATTTGGCCTTCTAGCCACTAGAACCCAGTGGATTTCCAGTGGCTTTGATGCTGTTTTGAGCCTCCAAATCAGAGGGGGGTGACCCCCTCTCACCTTGACTTGTTTGGTGGTCATTTTGGCCTTCCAAAGGGACCCCTCTTTGCATGCTTCTTAGTCACTTTTCAGGCCCAATTTGGTGAGTTTAGGGACTACCATATTTGATTTCCATAGTTTTTTTGGTCATGCTTCATGTCTATCTTGTATGTGCCTAATAATCCCTTTGTAAGCCCTCTAAAGGAGT
This sequence comes from Camellia granthamiana, assembly GCA_036172215.1. Lineage (NCBI taxonomy): Eukaryota > Viridiplantae > Streptophyta > Magnoliopsida > Ericales > Theaceae > Camellia > Camellia granthamiana. Next base: position 125,109,607 of record CM069911.1, read on the forward strand.
TCATCATTTTTGCATGTGTTGGCTTCATTTTAGTGGTTATTCAGGCATATTTTGGCATGTTTTATTCACTGATTTTTTCTGGTTTGGTGAGATTCCATATGTTTCATACACTTGCCATGTAAACCATGTTTGCTAGTCGAAATTGCATGCTATTTTAGTCTATCTTGCTAGCACTTTTTGGCCATGCTTTAAACTAGAAAAGTTCATGTTTTAGGACTTCCTTGACTCTGTCTTCATGCTTCATGATCAAATAATGCATGCTTTGTATAGCTATAAGCCATTCCATGTGCCTAGTTTTGAGTTTCGGGGTTCATCTCATGCATCGGGTGCCATTTTTCCACGTTTCGGGACCATTTAGCATCATATTTCAGTGCTAAAATTTGCATGTTCATATGCCACATTCCATGCCTTGCCATGCTTTGGTAGAGTGGCATTTGATGCCTTAGATTCGGTCCTCGGTTTGCGTGCATATGCGCACGCATTTCGAGTGTCTCATTTTCATCTTATGGCCGTTGATGTGGGTGTGGCTGAGGTCCACCCATGTTGGTGTAAGTCCATTGTGCATTGTGTATGCCATTTCATTTCATAGCATTGTGTATGTTAGGTTGCATGTTAGAGCATCGTGTATGCCGTGTCACATCGTGCATTGTGTATGTCATTCCATAGCATTGTGTATGCTAGGTTGTATACTAGTTGCATTCATGCATGTCATGCATATTGCATTGTGTTTAGGATAGGAGTTAGCCCGAGCACGGGAAACGAGGGACGTTTCGTACTTCGAGTGACGGAACGTGTCTCAATTCCCAGTCACTGACACTCCGAATTATCCATGATGGAGCCTCGGCCTTGTTGTGTTTTCATGTGCATTCATCCCATATTGAGTTGTGCAATTCGACTCCTCGGCCATCATGCGTTGAGATACATGATTGGTGGCACGAGGCATGCATACATACGTGAAAATACATTGCTATGCCCCTTTCCTGCTCTTTGTCGCAGAAATCAGAAATCAGCAGCTTTCAAAAGCCTTGCACAACATTCCGACATCAATTGCAAACAGAGGCTAATTGGAGCATCGCGATGGATTTCCGTGCCAAGCAACCCGAACATGCATCATTCATCATCCTGAACAGAGTCGAGGCAGTCCCTAGCTTACATGCTAGTTTACTACTTTCCTAGTTTAATTTGTTATCAATTAGGATTTTATATTTATTCGGACTGTACTATTTATTTGGGACTGTATATTATTTATTCGGACCCTCCGAGCGAGGGCAATGTTGTAATAAGTGTACGTGCGTGTGATGTATGTCTTCCAACCCCACGTCTTTCTCCCTTTTATTTATCAGCTTATGATGGTTAGATTAGGGCATGTTTCCATTAGCATACAGTATGATAGCATGTTTGCATTCATTCATCTGTCTTGCATGCACCGGGCTCGGCACATCATAACTCACTGCATTGTATTTCAATTCCAAGTTGAATACTTGTTAGCTGTAGCATCCCATATGCCATGTTTAGAATAGCCGAGCCTATCTTAGTTGCATTACTGCATGTGTTGCATTAGGCATTTCTGTATAGTTAGGATCATGCATGGATTTCTAACGTAGCTTCTGTTTTGGCTTGGAGTACTCGGTAAGTTCTTATGCTTTAGCGTCCTTGCACGTGTGTGAGTGACTGCCATGATAGCATGCTTACCATGAGGCTATTTGCTTATGTGATATTCCTGCTTGAATGCCTGTGGGTGAAGGTTGGGTTACTTGGATTTGAACAATGTATCGACTGTGAGTCTTAAGCCCACTGGATAGTGGCAAAACCATGTTTTCTAAGCCCACCTGAGGGTGGCAAAATCTGCATTGTAAGCCTACTTGCGAGTAGCAAACCATTTTCAAAACAAACATGAGATGTGTTGTTCCAATTCAGGCGATCCGGTCTATACTTGAATGCTGTGCGCATCACATAGTAAATCTAGGCTAATAACCGGAATAAGAGCACACAATGTTTTCAAAAATTGATATCATGGTTAGTAGAGACCGATCTTTGATCGGGCGAGCGGAGGTGCTCACGAAGTGACCTTCCCCAATCGTACCCAAGTTCCCGAGCCGAGGTAACTTTGGTGATGACAAACACGTGGCCTTAGGCAACGAGTCAGGGTTTCCTAAATTTTCCCAAAATAAAATATTTAGGTTGCGACTCTGTATCTGGCAAAGCAGTCCATGTTTGGCACTTCTTTCAAAAAATTTGTTTTCCAAAATGATTTGCCGGATGTGGACTCTTTGGTTCAGATTGAGAACCGTGACAATTTGAGTCTGAACTATAGTGAGCCCAAGGTGAACGGAACGGGGGACTCATCCCTCCTGGGGCGTTCGGGGACGTCTTCAAATATATGTATTTCAAAATATATATTTATAAAATTGTGCAAAATTTTGAATCTATAGTCTAAATTTAAAGTTTGTGGTGTAAGTTATATTCAAAATAAATCTAATTTACATATTTGAAATTATGAATACAAGTAATTTTTTATACGTAATTTCTTTTTTTTCCAATGGTGGAGGGACACATTGGACCCAATTCAGGAGTCAATTTCAAATACCAGTTGTGATCTCCATACAATGTGTATCAATTAAGATCAAGGGTAATAATAAAAATAAAATAACTCAAACCTAAAACATTGAAATTTACATTTCATCCCAAAAGCCTTGTGCAGATTTATTTGAAGGTTTTTTTTTTTTTTTTTGGACAAATTATAATCGTTGTCCCTATAATTTACTTCTTGTGTTATTTTAATCTTTGTAAATTTTGATTACACCAGTTTTATTCTTGAATTTCTGTAAATTATATTAATTTAGTCTAATTAATAATACTCTTTTAGAAATTGGACTAAAATCAAGAGATTAAATAATTCATTCATACATCTAATTTAAAATGGTCTATTCCTTTTGAAATATGTTATTTTGGCTTTTATTTATGTCCAATTTCTTAACAAATTTTTTTAATTAAACTAAATTGATACAATATAAAAAATTTGCTTCAATTAAAACTACAAAAATTAAATTAACACAAAATTTAAAATACAAAAAGCATGGGTACAATTTGCTTTTTAGTTACAATAGGCAGGAATCCGGATCGTCGGTAGCACAAGCCTGTAGCACAAGCCTGTCGCCCCCAAAACAACGTCGTTTTGGGGGCTTTTCTCCTTCTTCTCTTCGCAGAACCAGAGGGGGCAGAACCAGAGGGGAGGGGAGGGGAAGAAGAGAGAGAGGCAGGGAGAAGAAGAAGAGGGGCGAGGTCGAAGGAGCAGCGAGCAGCCATGGCGGCCGGAGTGGCTGCAACGGCCTCGGCGGGCCGCCGCAGTCACCGGTGGCGAGGTCGAAGGAGCAGCGAGCAGCCATGGCGGCCGGAGTGGCTGCAACGGCCTCGGCGGCTCCCCTCCCGTCCGTCGGCTCTCCTTCCGCCACCCTTCCTCGGCGAATCCGGATCCCCTCCCCTCCCCTTCCTCTCTCTCTTCTTCCCCTCCCCTCCCCTCCCCTCCCCTCCCCTCTGGTTCTGCCCCCTCTGGTTCTGCGAAGAGAAGAAGGAGAAAAAGCCCCCAAAACGACGTCGTTTTGGGGGCGACAGGCTTGTGCTACAGGCTTGTGCTACCGACGATCCGGATTCAATAGGCAGAAGGGATCGAGTTAACAAGAAAGGAAGCAGCATAGTACAATAATATGACTCGTACACAGACATTATGTTGTCTGTCGATACATGGAACGGGTACGTAATACATCACATATTTTAAGGTACTTTTAGAGTTTTTTTTTTTTTTTTTTAACTATTAGGCATCTAATAAAATGTAATGTTTTATGACTCATTTTTTGATATTTTTGTCTTACCAAAACTTAACTTACCTTAGATTTAAATTCATTATAATTTATTTTTTTCCTCCTAAGGTAGCATTTAAGGATATATTGAAAAAACTATTGAAAGAGTTTTGGATCACTAAATTTATCATTTTAAAACGAAAGTGTACTGTGTTTTACAATGTGCTTATCAATACGTAATTGGTTCGGATATTAACGTTTTCTATTAACATCTCTCGTGAAAGAATATCTCATCCACGTAAGCTAATCCAGGCACCCAGTTATCATCAAAAATAAATAAATAAATACCTCATCCACTAAATCAAATCAATAATCTTTTATTTGTATAAAATATTTGTTGTGGTTTTTTTCTTTTTTTTTTTTTTCTTTTTTTATCAGAGTTTGTTGGTGGGTTTGAATGCATGGATTTTAATATATGGTCCTCCATAAATGGACAAAGAAACTGTCTGTGATGTGCCTTGCCTGATACGTGAGTGGCGTCCACTACTAAATCCATAAGAGTGTGACAATTGATTATATATAGCTAGTCACGGGGTTGAAATCTTTTAAATGTCACATTATTCTAATTTTTGGTCAAATTCTCTTATCGATTAAAATTATAAATTAAAAATAAAAAAAATAAAAAAGAAAAAAACCATTTTATATATGTGACAAAATCTAAAGTCTTGAATTTACAATTAGAGACAAATTATTCTGGTTTTATATATATAGAATTGGTTTGGGAATTAATTAAAAAAACATTAAAAAGATAGAGAAGAGAGAAGATTAGCTTTAGGGTGTGGGGTGGGGATGAAAGTTACGCTTTCCCAGTACACGCGTGAACTCCCTTTGCTTTCGTGCTAAAATGAACCCTCCCTTCATAAGTACAAAAGCCCATATAAATACCCAAGTGGAAGAATCTCTCTCTCTCTCTCTCTCTCTCTCTCTATAAATTTGTTGTACTGAGCTCTTGTTATTCACATACTTGAACTATGTCCGTAAGTCTGTCTCTCTCTCCCTCTCTATCTCTCAATACAGTTATGAGCATGTATATATATGTGTGTGGTCTGAATATGGGTGTTTTGCAGATGGTGGAGGTGAGAGTTCCAAACCTGGATTGCGAGGGATGTGCTGCTAAACTGAGAAAATCTATTTCTAAGCTCAAAGGTATATTTTTTAATATACTATTGAGAATATTTAATAAATAATAAAATTATTATTCTCTTGATAAGTTGACAATCAACAATTTAATATATTAAAACAAAATTTCGAACATTAACATTGTTGGTTTTAACACTAGATAGATTTTGAAAAAGAAATAGCGTCCAACTTGGGTTTGTATCTAATTTATTCATCCAAAATCTCATTCAATTTGAATTAAATTGGGTGTACTTGTCACGACCCAAACCCATCCCTATGGGTTTAGCACCGTAACTGGCCAGCAATCCGAGATTACCGAAGGCCTGCTTAACAGTAGAACAGTAATACAGAGTACAGGGGCATGGCGGAAGCCAATACAGTAAATGAACAATGTCCAATGAGCTGTGACAGTCCGTATGCAAAAAGACTTTTCATACATATATATACAGTAAGTGACAAGACAGTATGCACATCATTTATATTCATTCAGTACAGGGACCTAATCCCTATAAAACAATACAGTAATAGTCTATCAGTCTATACAGTATTACAAACAGATACAGAGACAGACGGGGAAATTAAAACACCCCTAAGCCATAGCTTGAACAGGCTTGGAACCTCGCAGTGAGGCACAGTGGTTGGCTTGACAAAATTGGAGTTTACCCTGACGCTTCTAACAACAGTCCGGTGCCTGTACACCTACATATATATATATATGAGCAGTGAGCTAAAGCCCAGTGAATAACATAATGCGTAAAGAGGTTTAGAATGAATGTCCTTACAGTAATGAAAACAGTTCATTGATTCAGTATTTTAGTCATTCCGACATTCAGTGATATGTGGTACATCCATTAGCAAAGCAGTACAGTAAACAGTAGGTCTTGAAAGACCGAACAGTACAGTAGGTCTTAAAAGACCGAACAGTCAATGATGGCCATCAATCAGTAAACAGTAGTGGTTCCAACAAGGGAACCGACAGAGATCTCTGTAACAGTAGCAGTAACAGTAAACAGTAGTTGCTATGGATGCCACAATACAGTTCAGAATAGAGGACATACATTCATTCAGTAGCAGTATCATTTCAGAAAACAGTACTGTTCAATTGTTCAGAAAATAATCATTTTTGAACATATCTTTACAACATTGCTACTCACAGAGTTCTGGGCTACAATAAGCTAGAGCGTCTCCTCGGAAAGCCAACCCTACACAGTTTACAGAACGAACACACACTAAGCTACACAGTTGGGAAAAAAAATCATAACTTAATCCCTAATTTGCCTCGGTGTGGTTCTACATCCATATCCTCATTAAGATGTCTTAAACTAGGCCTAAGAATGCCTAGAATGGAATGAGGATGCAAAGATGCACTCAGAAAACGTTTTCAGAATTTAAAAAAAACAGATCCCCACTCGAGCGTAGTTTTCCCCCGCTTGAGCGTACAAGCAACAAAGGTCCCCGCTCAAGCGTCAACTCCCCTGCTCGAGCGGACTATAAAAGTGCTGGATGCTCAAAATCCATGCTCGACGGGCGCTCGATCCCCGCTCGAGCATGTGACACAAACCTCTGCTCGAGCGTGCAATACTCCGCTCGAGCGGACTGTAAAACATGCAAGATGCTGGGAGTTCAGTTTCCCCGCTCGAGAGCAACTTCCCCCGCTCGAGCGGGAGTCACAAATCTGGAAAATCCAAGTTTGAGTCCCAAGTTCAAAACCAAGTTTCAATGTACCAAATTCGATCCTTTTGGGCTAATTTTCTGGAAAACACTTCAAAACTCATAATATAACATGTTTCAAAGATCAATTTGAGAAATCAAAGCCCAAAGGTAGTTCAATTAAACATGATTTCAAACCAAATTTCAAGAACATGATGAACATGCAATATCCATGAATTCAATCAACTTCAAAGCTTCAAACACGTGCTCAAATGAGCCAATTCTCCTTAAAACATGGTGAAATCATGGACTTGAACATAAACATGTACATGCATGCAAGATTTCTATCAAATCAAACCTCTAAACGCAACATTGTATACATGCATGCATGCTAGAAGCTACAATTCAACATTTTGAACCAAAGCTTGGCTTTAAACCTCAATATAACATGAATCATGTAAGAACTAACTTAAATGTAAGTTTAAGAAGATGGTTCCTCTACCTTATGCTTTCAATTTGAGGTATAAAGGCTCAAGTTTGCAATTCTTCTATGATTCTTCAAATCTCCAAGCAATTCAAGATGAAATGTTGATATCAATATTTCTCCTAATTCTCTCTCTCTCTCTAATCGGCTATAAGCTCAAGAATGGGCTGATGAAATGTTATCTCTAGAGGCTCAACATGTTATAATGAAGCTCAAGTGATGTGTAAAGTAGGCCACTAACATGGCAAAGTTGTAATTAAGGCCAAAATCTTGTAATTACATTGTTTGATCTAATTTAACCATACCAAATAACATTTTAATTAAATATACCATTAAATCATATTAATTCCAATTGGCATAAATCATTAATCGATTTAAGATTCGGCCGCCAATAAGGCCTTCAATTTGCAATTTAATGCATATAACATAAACAGATAGACAATGCATTTAAACAGATACAGTCAGTCAATCAGTTCTGGATTTCAGTCAGTCAGTCCAGTATTTCAATCAGTTCAATTACCAATCATAATCAGTCTCAGTTTAGCAGTAATCAGCGGTTAATCAGTAATCAACGACGAGGGTTGTTACAGTCTCCCCTCCTTACAAAGAGTTTGGTCCTCCAAACTCGAATTAACATATGACAACAGAGATGATGCCTATCATAAGGGTAACTTTTACTCTATAATAGGAGCATATGACCCAATCTCAATCTTGGAAATGCACAGAAACAGAATCATAAATCATATACAGGGATTACGGTCCGCATTAAAACAGAGTCTTATACCTAGTCAGGTTTTAGAGTCAAGAATAGATTCAGATACATGTTCATTTTCATATTCTTGTCTAGATCATACATAGATGCCACAATCCTTACTTAAGCATACGTGGCACATTCATTAGCACTACCAGAGCAATTACAGAACAGATGCTGACATGACAGATATAGTACAGATACAGACATAGCAGATACAGTACAGATACAGACGTGGCAGATACAAAACAGATACGTGATGGTTATGAATGACCAGTTCCATAAAGGAATCCCCAAATCCGGGTAACAAAACAGAACAGATGTTGAGCCCCCATGACGAGGCCTCCGGTACGGGTAACAGAGTGCAGAAAGATATAAGTTCCATAAAGGAGCCTCCGATACCGGGCAGCTAACATATATCACATAATATTAAGAGTCACGAATAGATATCAGGAATCAAACAATCATTCAGTAAACAGCATATAGCATTTCCGAGACAAAACTTATTTCGTGACGCAGAACATGAATACAGTTGCACACAACTTTACTGTAGTAGTAATTACACTACTTATATCAAGTACTTATCGGGGTTATAAATTTGCACTAGTCTCATTTCATAAGTAATTTCCCCTGTTAAGTTACAGAGATTCGATTCATTCACTTTTGAGTCGTTCATCTGGTCTTTGTTCAATTTGGTCCTCAATTCGGTAATCCATCACAGTCAGTCCAGTTCATTCGGGAGTTATTGGGAACATAAGGCGAATTTGTACATTACTCCCATAGCAGTAGGCAGAGTTCTGAAGTAATCATTCACATATTATTCATCAGTTTCAGTCCTCACAGATTCGATCATACTACGTATCAATACGGAAGCAGTCATACTGATTACATATACTTCCAGATAGTGAGGGTTTATATTCAAAACCAGTCTGTTGTCAACAAATCCCATCAGTTCGGAAGTACGGTAATCACCAAAACAATCATTCCCTAGTCAAACAAGTTCATGGTCATAACAGTAATACCGGGTAAGTAATCACATGTCATGTACCCAGTTTTCCCCATATTGTAAGCAAATCAGGTAATAGCTCTCAATACGAGTTTTCTCAAGTCAAATCGATGAAAGTTCAACTAGGTCATTTCAGATGCAAGTTCTGCCCAATCATATCAAGTAAAAGTTCAAAGCACAAACATCAAACAAAAGTTCCATTAGTTACACAAAGGGTTTCATCAACCCACGGTTCTATCAGATCAGGTCAGGTCAAAGTCCCATTCTTATCATTTCTAGATGAGGTACATTAGTCAGTAGTTTCACAATTTGTCAAACCGATATCAGAGTCTTGTAACATTACAATTCATATCGAAACAGTACAGGTCATATACAACGTGTTCCTCCCAACAAGTTTACATGCAATGCACAGGCATACAGTTATTCACATTGAGAGGTAAACATCAAAGTCAATATAGCAATTTCCAAATAAATCCTTCATATGGGCATATGGTACACAGTAATACATCACACGAGGTTCTCGGTGATACATAATAGTGAGTTATCATATGAGGGTTCCAAATCACTCATACAGTTACTAAAGCATAGGCTTGCAGATTCAATCAAACAGTCATGTTAATTTTCCACAGTCACGATTCACAGTCAAGAGTTTATCGGTCAGGATCTTTATTCAGTCACACGATCCCAAGGTAATAGTTCCAACGGTGAAATTATCAAACAAATAACTTACCAATCATTCCGAGTGAAGGTATCATCATATGTGTGCATGTTCAGAGTCTACTAACATTCCCAATACGGATTTCACGAGTTCAATGTACAATACAAAATAGTTTCTCCGGATACGATAGTTAAGGTAACTAGTCATACGTCTATTCAGTCTAATAACATCCTTAAGCAAAGGTACACAGATATGTACATAAGTCTAAACAGTCTCCATAGCATAAGTAATCGTTAACATGAGGTTTTACAGTGTTGTACATATAGTTCGCATCAACAGTAGATTTCAAAAGATTCATTAACCACAGTCCATTCCTGTCAGTCCTAACAGTAATATAAGCATGGGAACATATACACAGGTGTGAGTCCAAAATCAATTTTTCATGTAGGCATTCGTTCACAATTTCATAAGCAGAAATTCATCTTTACAAACCAATATAGGTTCTTAATTTCAACAGTCCCACACACAAACAGTTCACGTGTATAATTCGAGTTCAAGGGTCCGTTCATTCAATGATGTCCGTCAATACATAACAGTTCAGTCCGAATCATAGATGTACAAATTTCTCGAATTACAGTCAATCATAAGGTGTTCCCACGTTCAACAGTCCTAGCACAGTTCAAAAGGTCATACCTAACAGTTCACATTCAGTTGTTGCAATGCAATACAAGGACCTAACTCAGCAAGTTCTCGCTGTTCACAAGTCCTAACAATTCTCATAGCGTAGGGTTCATAATTCCAGTAACTCAATTGGTTCAGTTAACACGTCCACAATCTATATCAAATTAAGAAATGTACGATTCCCACACAAATGCTCGTATAAGCAATTACACATAATTAAGGTATTACCCGCGTCAGTCATTTCAGTGTTCCGAGCATTCTCTGGAACTAGGGTATAGATTTAGGCTCATTGTTGTTCAGTTGAGTTTGTGGGCAGGATTTAGGCAAGTGTCCTTCCTGTCCACATCTAAAATGAGTTTCGGATAGGCGGCGGCAACGTCTCATTGTTATTTCCCACATTTTCTACAGATAGGTCTATCATCGTTCAAAGCTATTGCCCGAGACTTTCCATTCACAGTGGTCATTGAATTACTGGTCATTTTCACTTTCTGTTCCTTCTGTTTCATTCTTTCTGATTCAGTTGGTGATGTTGATTTGGGTATTTCAATGCTGCTATGTTGCCTCAGGCATTCATGCATATCTACATATTTTGACGGTTTTAAAAACGTCAATTCAGCCAAAAACATCTAGGTCACGCCCACCTTTAGTTCTTTTTCAGTCAGTGTCTATCATGTGGGTTGCCTATCGAACTAGCTGGGTAAATTTTACCTCATATTCGACCACAGTCTTATCACTTTACTCAAGTTGTTCAAACTCAGATACTTTCCTATTTCAGATGCATTGGGAAAAGCATTTTTCGAAGGAAACTTCACATATTTTCTCAGTTTCTAAACCCAAGCCTGAGCTTTCAGTGGTTCGGTACCTCCCAGAAATTCAGGTGGCTTCGGTTTATTGGGTTTCAGTATCAGTGTCATCAGATCATAATCAATCGTTTCAGGCACGTATGTCTGCCTTTATTGTCTCAGATTTTCAGTTAAGGCGTCAACCATTTCTTCTAGCCTATTAATTCTAGCATCAGAAGATTCGGTTTCATCTACATCCCTCATCATTTCCCTTGTTTACCCACAAACAGGTGATTATCAATATAGGAGAGGTCCTTACAGCTTTCACGTTTTATTTCATAATAGACGTGTGTACGCTTTCATTTCAACTCAAGTACGGTCACATGACACTTTTCTACCACACATCCATAATCTCATAGATTCCATATTCGGTATTAACATTCACATTACATGTTATTCCACTTAACTTCTTTAAGTATGCATATAGGTTTCGTTCATTTCACCATAGGCAGTACGGTAATCAAAAGCATAGACAGTTGCATACTTAAACACATTAACACATTAGCACATTTATTCAAGTCATGGCCACACACACTTTTCTTATGCTCATGCAATGCCCTAATTACTTTTCTAGGATATCCTATAGCTCATTTGGACATGTGTGTACGGTATAACTCGTGGTTAAGTATCGCTCTGATACCACTCTGTCACGACCCAAACCCGCCCCTATGGGTTTAGCACCGTAATCGGCCAGTAATCCGAGATTACCGAAGGCCTGCTTAATAGTAGAACAATAATACAGAGTACAGGGGCATGGCGGAAGCCAATACAGTAAATGAACAATGTCCAATGAGCTGTGACAGTCCGTATGCAAAAAGACTTTTCATACATATATATACAGTCAGTGACAAGACAGTATGCACATCATTTATATTCATTCAGTACAGGGACCTAATCCCTATAAAACAGTACAGTAACAGTCTATCAGTCTATACAGTATTACAAACAGATACAGAGACAGACGGAGAAATTAAAACACCCCTAAGCCATAGCTTGAACAGGCTCGGAACCTCGCAGTGAGGCACAGTGGTTGGCTTGACAAAATTGGAGTTACCTCGACGCTTCTAGCAACGGTCCGGTGCCTGTACACCTACATATATATATATGAGCAGTGAGCTAAAGCCCAGTGAATAACATAATGCGTAAAGAGGTTTAGAATGAATGTCCTTACAGTAATGGAAACAGTTCATTGATTCAGTATTTCAGTCATTCAGACATTCAGTGATATGTGGTACATCCATTAGCAAAGCAGTACAGTAAACAGTAGGTCTTGAAAGACCGAACAGTACAGTAGGTCTTAAAAGACCGAACAGTCAATGATGGCCTTCAATCAGTAAACAGTAGTGGTTCCAACAAGGGAACCGACAGAGATCTCTGTAACAGTAGCAGTAACAGTAAACAGTAGTTGCTATGGATGCCACAATACAGTTCAGAATAGAGGACATACATTCATTCAGTAGCAGTATCATTTCAGAAAACAGCACTGTTCAATTGTTCAGAAAATAATCATTTTTGAACATATCTTTACAACATTGCTACTCACAGAGTTCTGGGCTATAATAAGCTAGAGCGTCTCCTCGGAAAGCCAACCCTACACAGTTTACAGAACGAACACACACTAAGTTACACAGTTGGGAAAAAAAATCATAACTTAATCCCTAATTTGCCTCGGTGTGGTTCTACATCCATATTTTCATTAAGATGTCTTAAACTAGGCCTAAGAATGCTTAGAATGGGATGAGGATGCAAAGATGCACTCAGAAAACGTTTTCAGAATTTCAGAAAAACAGATCCCCGCTCGAGCGCAGTTTTCCCCCGCTTGAGCGTGCAAGCAACAAAGGTCCCCGCTCGAGCGTCAACTCCCCCGCTCGAGCGGACTATAAAAGTGCTGGATGCTAAAAATCCATGCTCGATGGGCGCTCGACCCCCGCTCGAGCGTGTGACACAAGCCTCCGCTCGAGCGTGCAATACTCCGCTCGAGCGGACTGTAAAACATGCAAGATGCTGGGAGTTCGATTTCCCCGCTCGAGCGGGAGTCAAAATTTTGGAAAATCTAGGTTTGAGTCCCAAGTTCAAAACCAAGTTTCAATGTACCAAATTCGATCTTTTTGGGCTAATTTTCTGAAAAACACTTCAAAACTCATAATATAACATGTTTCAAAGATCAATTTGAGAAATCAAAGCCCAAAGGTAGTTCAATTAAACATGATTTCAAACCAAATTTCAAGAACATGATGAACATGCAATATCCATGAATTCAATCAACTTCAAAGCTTCAAACACGTGCTCAAATGAGCCAATTCTCCTTAAAACATGGTGAAATCATGGACTTGAACATAAACATGTACATGCATGCAAGATTTCTATCAAATCAAACCTCTAAACTCAACATTGTATACTTGCATGCATGCTAGAAGCTACAATTCAACATTTTGAACCAAAGCTTGGCTTTAAACCTCAATATAACATGAATCATGTAAGAACTAACTTAAATGTAAGTTTAAGAAGATGGTTCCTCTACCTTATGCTTTCAATTTGAGGTATAAAGGCTCAAGTTTGCAATTCTTCTATGATTCTTCAAATCTCCAAGCAATTCAAGAGGAAATGTTGATATCAATATTTCTCCTAATTCTCTCTCTCTCTCTAATCGGCTATGAGCTCAAGAATGGGCTGATGAAATGTTATCTCTAGAGGCTCAACATGTTATAATGAAGCTCAAGTCATGTGTAAAGTAGGCCAGTAACATGGCAAAGTTGTAATTAAGGCCAAAATCTTGTAATTACATTGTTTGATCTAATTTAACCATACCAAATAACATTTTAATTAAATATACCATTAAATCATATTAATTCCAATTGGCATAAAACATTAATCGATTTAAGATTCGGCCGCCGATAAGGCCTTCAATTTGCAATTTAATGCATATAACATAAATAGATAATTTGGCAGTCAAACAGATAGACAATGCATTTAAACAGATATAGTCAGTCGGTCAGTTCTGGATTTCAGTCAATCAGTCCAGTATTTCAATCAGTTCAATTACCAATCATAATCAGTCTTAGTTTAGCAGTAATCAGCGGTTAATCAGTAATCAGCGACGAGGGTTGTTACAATACTTTTATAAGTAATATAGTGGGAAATTATTGTAGTTGCCTTGGCAAAATGCTTTGAAAGAATTTTTTCTTTTTTTAGGTTATTTACATAAAGATCTCTAAACTATTAAGAAGTATCATTTTGGCCCCTTAAATTATAAAAGTATACAAATGAATTCTCTAAACTATTAAGAAGTGTCACTTTATCTCCTAAACTATAAAAGTATACAAATGGACCCCCTATTGGCGTATTTCACTTTGACTCATTCTGTTAAGGGTCCAATTGATACATTTTTATAATTTAGGAGGTTTATTTGTGTGCTTTATAGTTTGCATCAGGATCCTCTAAATTGAAAAGCCTAGAGTGATCTCCTAAAGTTACCGATCCAACGGCTGAAATTAAAACTAATCAAAACGACGTGGTTTTGGTTAGTAAGTTGAAAAAAAAAAAATCATTTCAAATTCCCTCCATATACGCAGGTATAGCAGAAGGTGGAAAGAAGAAAAGGAAAACAGAGTGTGAGAGAGAGAAGAAGAAGAGAGAGAGAGAGAGAGAGAGAGAGAGAGAGGCCGCTCTTCCCTGCCTTCCGTCGCCCCGTTGTCTTGCCTCCATATAACTATTACATTATTTTGGTCTTACATTTATATGCAATTTACAAATTCAGTTATATGCAATTTACAAATTCACAAAATAGAAAACAATCTCCCAAAATATACACAGTTAAGCTACGCTAAGGTTCAAAAACAATTTGAATTGACTGATATATTAAGCTATATATAACTGTGTATATTTGTGTATATATGCACTTGACTGATAACTGTGCATATAACTGTGTATATAAGCTAAGCTAAGGTTCAAAAACAAAAAAAATTCAAAACCCCAAAAATAGATTTCAAAAAAATCATGTAACAATCATGTAACTGTGTATTATCATTAACATTAAAAAAAAAATCCGAATTTTTCCACAACATGGCTTTCATAAAAATACATAAAATGAGAGTATATAGTAGACAACCAACTAACTAAATGAAGCATTGGATAGAAAAACATAAAGCTTACCTAGACAAGCAAGTTAACAAGGATCTGGAAGGAGGAGCGGCCTCTCTCTCTCTTCTTCTCTTTCTCGCACTCTGTATTCCTTTCCCTTCTGCTATACCTGTGTATATGGAGGGAATTTGAAATGATTTTTTTTTTTTTTTAAACTTACTAACCAAAACGACGTCGTTTTGGTTAGTTTTAATTTCAACCGTTGGATTGGTAACTCTAGGAGATCGCTCTAGGCTTCTCATTTTAGAGGATCCTGACGTTTATAGTTTAGGAAAACAATGACACTTTTCAATAATTTAAAAGGTCTATTGTATATTTTTATAGTTTAAGAGGTCAAAATGATACTTCTTAATAATTTAGAAGGTCTTTGAGTAAATAATCTTTTTTTTAATTTTTTTTATTATTACTATTTATTTATTGTTGCTGTTTATCAAAAATAAATAAAGGGTTGTTATTGTTATATTATTGTCACTGAATAAATTTTAATGATATTTTTCACTTCTAATAATGTGAATACACATTATAATAAATGTAAAATTCATCAGTTCTACTCATACAGATATAACATTTGTTCTTGATTTGAAGTGATAAGGAAAAAAAAATAGTTTGATTGATATTTTATTTTCCAATTTCTTTTTTTGTTTTTGGTCTATCTCGAAAAGAAAATATAGGGAGCCATTTGGGCATTTTAGTAATTTACCTCTGTAATAGTTATTGGGCCGGTTAGTTTTGACTTAGCTTCGATAGAACCGGACTTATTGTTGTAAACTGGTGACTCGACCCAGCCCTGATTTGGCATGGGCCGCATAGCAAAATGACCATTTGAAAAAATAAAAAATAAAATAAAAATACTAATCACTGTCTAATGATAATGTGGGTGATGCTAAATACACCCACATAATTCCCACATTTCTGAAACACAATTCTCAATACATAGAGAGGGAAAGTGGGTCTGTAGAGGAATTTGGTGGGTGCATTTAATGGTATCCGAAATGCGGGGATATTTCTATTTACACCCACTTATGTGAGGGCATAATTTTGAATGCATACGAGAAAGAGGTGGGTGTAATGAAATATTTGGTGCGTGTAAATAGAAGAACCCCCACCCCAATTGTTGGCTCAAGTTCCATGTTTGTCCCCTAGTTGTTATAGGCAAAAAGGCGAAATGCTAATCACTATCTAACGAGTTTTGGTTAAGATCAGTACATGTGTAAATTGTATACTGAAACTCATAAAAAGTATATGAAAATTTGTAAAATGTATATCAAAATTATAAAACTTCGACATTATTTGAACTTTAATTGACGTTTATTGGGTGATAATTAAGAGAACAATACATGTATCTCATGGTTCCTAACTGGCACTAACTTTGCAATTGCATTTGCACATGAACAAGGGGATGGAATAAAAAGACATAATTTTTCTTCTCTAAAGATTGGATTTTTCATCTCTTCATTTTATTTAATTTTTTGTGGGGTGTACTTTATTTTTAATACTCATTCAATTAATACTATATATGATATTTTTTAGGAGTGGAAGAGATAGAAATAGACATGGAGATACAAAAGATAACAGTGAGAGGCTACGCCATAGAGGAAAAGAAGGTGCTCAAATCGATCAAGCATGCAGGCAAAGTAGCCGAGCCATGGCCATACCCAAGAGGCTACTCTCATTTCACTTCATTTTACAAGTACCCTTCTTGCGTTGTCAACCACTACTATTATGACACATTCAGAAAAGTCTCTCCAGCCAATATCCATAGTTTCTTTCACACTTCTGCAGTTTACTCGGTTGCAGTTTCATCGGATGAAGTTGTTGCTTCGCTTTTCAGCGATGAAAATCCTCATGCGTGTACTATCATGTAATCTTGTACGTTTTTTTTTTTTGTTTATTTTATTTATTTATTTATTTGTAAATTCCCTTATCTTGTGATGTATGTTTAGGTCATATAATTTAGTTGTTTGTTAATTATATATCTGCAGTACGAGTTTTTTTGACATTTTTCCCATCCTTGAGTTAATTCACAAGAAGCAGAGTTTGAGTTTTCGAGAGGATTCTTATTTTTATTTTTAAAGAGTATATTTTCATGACTCAAATACAAGCATTTATTGCAACAAAGAATCCAAAATATAGTGACTTTAGCCACAAGGCCAACAAACTCATGCTCATGGCTAACACCGGGTGAGGGAAGGGGTGGGGGTGAAAAAAAAAAATAAAAACTAAATAAAAATAAAATAATAATGAAGGAGCAAGGAGAAAGGAAGAGAGAGTAAAGGGGCAAAATTGTCTTTAAAATTAAAGATTTTATAATTTTGTAATGGGTTCCTATTATAAATAAATAAATGATTTATTGTCAAAATTATATTTGTTATTCATTGTTTTGAAGACAAAGATAATAAAATTAGATAGTTATGAGTGTTAGATCAATTTAATTTTTTACAAAAATTTATACATAGATTTAAAAAATAAAACGTGCGAACCCAATAAATTGAATTGGACCGTCCAATTCACATAAAGAGAAACTAGTCCAACAAATGTGAAATGTGATACGTCCGCTGGAAAGCTCTAAATAATGGATTTTATAAGGTCAACTTTGACAGAGTTGTGTTCAATCGACTCAAGGCGGTTGGGGTTGGGATAATTGTTCGTGATCACAATGGTGCCTGCAGCCTTGTCATATAAGATTAATTGATAGGAGGGAGGGTTGTGCTAAAGCTTTTGCAACATTGCGAGCAGTGATTTTCACTTTCGAATTGGGTATCCATGATGTTCATTTTGAAAAGGACTTACATAACACTGTTAAAGCTCTTCAAAGAGAGGAATCTTTGCTTTCCCCTTATGGTCACTTATTACAAAAAGCTTTTGAGAGGTGTCATGATTTTCACCGCTTGTGTATCTCCTATACTCCATGACTTGGTAATCAAACAATTCATGGTTTAGCTCAGATGGTTGCTAAAGCTTCCAAGCTATCTGTTTAGATAGAGGAGATTCTGCCGAATTGTAATCTATCTTTAGGTTTCTCCCATTCTAAAATAAATAAATAAATAAAAAACAAAACAATTGTGATATTTATATGTTCAAACCCATCATTAATGTTGAAACCAAATGTTCAAGACATTGGGTACTTTGGGGAAGTTGACCATTTTAGTGGTCATATTCAAAGCCCTTTCATGCGTTAATTATACAGAGTACTTTTTGGAAAAAGCAAATAGAAAGTGGGTTGACTTTGACCAATCCATTCCCCCATGGTTGATCATAGCTTTAACCCCTCGTCAACAACCAAGACATAAGATTATATCAAAAATTAACTCACATACTTATTAAACTCAATAATTTGATTTTTATATTTTAAATTTAAGTTTAATTTAATCTTTTCATTCAAGTTAAAAGTTATAGTCAATGATTTTAAGACACTTATAAATTTCTTAAAATATACATAGAAAAAATTAACAAAATTTTATATGAAAAAACTAAATAAAGAAACTAAATTTAAAGTGTACGGATACAAAATTATTCAATTTAAAACTATAGTAATAGAAGTAAAACCTTTTATTTTCTTGGAACGCCATGATACAAGTTGGACAAGATAACTAACACACACATAAAAAATGCTCATTTATTTTATGGAATAAAAAATTTTATTTTGTCTTTCCCAAATTAAATTTAATTTTGATTTTTTTTAATAATATTAATTTTATATTTAAATTATTTTATTTTAATCAATTTTATTATGTTGTCAATATAATCAAACAAAAATTACTAACATAGCATGAATATTTTATTTAAAATTTCATTTTACTAGTAAATAATTTCGAAAATATTAATTAGACTTCTAAATATATATAATAAAAAATTAATCTAAATGTCTTATAATAATTTTTTCCACAAAAAATATGAAAAATAAATTTTAAATAATAAACTTATTGATCGTTTGATCTGTTAAAACACAAGTATTACTCACGTGGCCCACAATACAAGTGCAAAACCAAAAATTATTAAATGATTTAGGGGCACACTACTAAAAAAAACACTTTTTGTGACAGCTATAAACCGTCGCAAATAATAAAAAGCAGTCGCAAAAAGACTTTTTGCGACGGCCCATGCGACGGCAAATGGGGGTCGCGAATATGGGGGTGGCAAATACTTTTTGCGACGGCAAAACAACGGTCGCAAATTATTTGCGACCACCTAAACTATTTATGGCGACCGCTATTTTGCCGTCGCAAAAAACAAAGAAAAACACTAATATGATCTTTGGCGACCATCTTATTACCGTCGCAAAAAATAAAAATAAAAATAAAAATAAAAACAAATAAATAAATAAAAGCATTGCATAATTTTTTATTTAACACATGCAAAGCATGCCCTGTTGACTGCACTATGAGAGTAGACAGTTCACCACCACGCAAGAATGATTCAGATGAACCGATATCAACACTGTTAACAAATTGATCGGGTGGGGATTACAATCACAACACAAAAGCATTGCATAATTTGCATTTAATACTCATGCTTAAAGCTATACAAGTCCCAATTCATGTGCACTATACAATTATAGAGACAAATGTTGAGAAAATATTTTTGAACAAATTTCAAATTGAAACAATCAGTCAGAAATAAACTTGTCAATTACTTTCTGTAAAACAAAAACTGAGTAAGAGGAAGAAGATATCACTAGCATCCCTTGTGACATTTATCTGCTCCAAGAGACCAACAGAACTGAATGCCAAGCTGTCATCCAGAGATGATATATCTTCATTATAAGTATTCCACGAGAACATTTCAGCATTACTTGGCAGCATTTCCATCTGTGATGTTTGAACTCCAACCTGTAATGGAGGCACAAGAATCAGAAACTTCAGCACAATAGTAATTATGATTGAAAATGGATTTTCACTCCGGAAAGATTAAATAGGTACAATATTCACTTTTTTTTGTGAAGTCATGCATTCAAGTCACTGAGACTAGAAACATTCTCTGTGACTATTGTCTCCTTGACTCCATGTAGTCATTGAAGACTTGAAGTTAAACCCAGGGCACTGTATTTTCTCAGGTTTTATTGTCTCAAAACAACTAAATCTATCTATGCCCTCCATCAGTTCCGTACCTTAAATTTTTTATTGCCAATATGATCATATAAATCAGTAGTTATGCTGTTAGATCAACTAGAGAGACAGACAGAGACAGGGACATAGCCAAAATGACACACTAAAACAGAGTAATTATCTGAAGTTAGCTTATGCCGAAACAAATGGAGTATACTTCTTAGATCATGCTCTAGCTTGGAAAATTCAAACAAAATGTAATTATCTACAGAATGGTGCCCATAGAAATTCTGTTTCAACAGCATATTATTAATGTTGCCAAGGGAGGGAGCTAGCCATTCAACATGCATAATATCTAAATTCAAAAGGAGTATTTAAAAGTGTCTCCAATGTTGACCTGAATAAAGTAAAATATAAGTGTGATTTTCAAAAATCAAGGTGCAACTTCAAATAGTTGAGAGTAGATTCTCAGTTGAGGAAAAAAGGAAGTTTGATCGATTCTCAGTTGGCTAATATAGGTGTATTCCCCAAAGTGGAAATGTTTACTGACTACTGTCCTGAAGCTGCTTTGGCCTTTTTCTTGTGACTACTTTTAACAAAGATGAAGACCATATATACTACTAATAATAATCCAACATATGAAAATAAGGTGAGGACAATACAACATATGTAAATATAAATTTCAAGCATATAAACATTCTCATGCAAGCTTCAAGAGTATTTTGCTCTCAAAATTCAAGCATACGAACATGTTTATGCACACATATGAACCTATAATTAATTGTGATAATATAGATCCATAAAACGTTAAAAAATCATTCATTTTTTATTTTTATATTATAAATCTTATTACAAATCTAGTTTTCTAATTTACAAATTTACAAGGAAAACTGATGGTTTTATTGCACATACATGAATTTGGGACTAAATGCTTCACAGTAGTTTTCTCTGGATATTAATATTGTTCTCTTCTTTTAAGCAACAGTCCAAATAATTGGAACCCTACTTGTGAATTTCCAAGCCATTCCACTCTATAAATAACAAGCCTTGATAAGCTGCATCTAATTGATTAAGACATGTTAAAGACTAGCTCAGAGGATGGACACCTAATTCCCAGATCCAAACACTGTATATCCATACATACACAAACACACATGTACGGAATATAGCTTATGATGATAGATCTATGGCAGAGTAAGCAAATAAAAATATTAAAACTCTGGAAACAGAAATGTTATATCTCCATTTAGGATTTTCATGATTAGGAAGAACAAGAAGTGGAGAACTCATACCTATGCTTCTGATCAAATACCAATCTTCAGTGAACAACTATTGGATTTAGCTAATCTTCTTTGCCCCAAATGCCAAAACCTAATAACAAATTGGTTATATATATATTGAGATTATAAAACTAAATCTAACTACAGAGGATTGATTTCTGACACAACATAATTAACAGGAAAAAATAAATAAAGTAGAGAGAGAGAGAGAGAGAGAGAGAGAGAGGGGAGAGGGGGGGTTGATGTATTTGTCTGTATACATAAATATATATATAAAATATATATAGAGTGAGAGAGAAAATAGCAATTTGACTGTAGAGATACACAGTGATTACAGATGTGGGAATTGCGTGCCTATTTCATTTAATTATCATAAATACATGTAGAAATATAGTAGAGTGGCATACCTATTCATTTTCTTTTGAAGCTTGCTGCCCACTAGATGCATCGGACACCTACAATATGTTAGTATAATGTGTTAATAATTTCCATATGTGTATATACAAATTGATAAAACGTAAAATTCGTCAATTTATAAGTATTGCACCTCTCTCAAGCTCGTACTCCCAGCCACACCCTGTGACTCTAAGAACAAAACACGTGCCGTTAGGTTCTTGATCGTCGTAGTGAACCTAGACTCAACGTCTTGTGTCACGCGCTGTGTGATCTCATCAATAAACGAAGGGGCTGCTAATGATTGGGATGGACCGCTGCCTCGCGCATACACCGCACTCCAGGGCACTCCTCTCCCATAGGTCTTGCAATACCCATGTCCATCCTTCCCAAGGATTTGATGGTAAATCCCATCGCAATACTCAATCGTATGTTGCTCCTTAGGAACTTTCCAAAGATGCGCATTATATTCCTCTTACATTTTGAAAACATAAGGACAATGTTTGGTAAAAAGCAAAATATGTGTAAAAACATGTAAACCATAGACATACCACAATTGCTACCACATCAGGATCATTCAGGTTGTGTGCCCTCTTCCAGAGACTCATCTTATCTATTCGCTCTCCTTTATGTGTCATCTGCATTTTTTTTCAAGTTAGGAGCTCAAGTCTTCACAACATAATAAGTCAAAAGTACAGCCACAACTGCAGCCACAAGTGTCACACCAAGTGCACTAGGTGCGGCTACAGCTGTAGCAGCAATTGTAGTCACAGATGATGCCTTAGGTGCAGCCACAAGATCAATACATTGAAACGAATATCTGAAAAAGATGTCCTTCCGGTCGTATGTGGAGGCCCACGAAATCCCCGATTAGAAGAATTCTTCTTAGCAATCGCCTATAACATTGGTTAGAATATCAAACATTAGTTATTTATCATTAAAACATTAATTAAAATTTTATAAAGAATACATGTACCTGCACTTCTTTACTCGCCCAATATTGTACAAGTTTCCTCCACTGGGTTGGCACTATGTTACTAGGTACTCTATAAGCAATGTCCGGATCATTCTTGAATGGAACCCAATACTTGGACTTTGTCTTGCTTTTATGATCTTTCCACGATGTCCGACAAAGTCGCATACAAACCTCCTTGAATTCATCTGGACAATATACCAAGTTGTCCTACGAAGCACAAATTGAAAGCCAATTTCATTCTCATAATTATAGAGCATACACAAATGCACAAGCAAGCTAATAACTAATAACTAAACACAATTAACAAGAAATCAGAAATCAAATAACTAATAACTAATAACCTGAAAAAATTCAAAACTCTAAGCATAAACCCTAACCGTAATTAGCAAAAGGGAAAACTATATACCTTCACCTCCTACCAAATATTTTCCTTTATATCAACATGCATCACATTCCAACTGAGATATGTAAGTGGGACTCTATGCCCGCTACGCACGATCAACCCCAATTGTCCCTTCAACTTTTTGCCATCATCCTCCATGGGCTGAAACTTATCATCAAATTTTACTTGGATCTTAGTGCCTGTACCCCATTCCTTTATCCCTCGGGCGAATCCTCGTCCTCGTCGTGTTAAGGTAGTTGATATTGTATGTGGAGATGAAACAGATGAAGAAGATGGTCCATCCATAGTGCGAGGTAGCGAAGGACTTGCCCGCACACGTAAAGCCTCATCTATAGTGCAAGGGGCCTTAAAGGTCTTCCTCTTTCGCTTCATCCTAAAATGAAAGAAATATGAAAAGGTTAATACACAAGAAATATGGATATCAATTTACTAATAATATAACACAAGATATAAATATAAACAACTGATACAAATCAATTTCAAAACAAATAGAACTTCATTAGTAAAGTTTACCTCGAAACAGATGAAGAAGATGGTCCATCCATAGTGCAAGGTAGCGAAGGACTTGCCCGCACACGTAAAGCCTCATCTATAATGCAAGGGGCCTTAAAGGTCTTCCTCTTTCGCTTCATCCTAAAATGAAAGAAATATGAAAAGGTTAATACACAAGAAATATGGATATCAATTTACTAATAATATAACACAAGATATAAATATAAACAACTGATACAAATCAATTTCAAAACAAATAGAACTTCATTAGTAAAGTTTACCTCGAAACAGATGAAGAAGATGGTCCATCCATAGTGCGAGGTAGCGAAGGACTTGCCCGCACACGTAAAGCCTCATCTATAATGCAAGGGGCCTTAAAGGTCTTCCTCTTCCGCTTCATCCTAAAATGAAAGAAATATGGAAAGGTTAATACACAAGAAATATGGATATCAATTTACTTATAAGATAACACAAGATACCTATTAGCATCCTCGGTCATCTTTCCAACAATTCTTCCTTTGGGCGATACTGATAACTGTCAAGAGTGCAAGTTAAATTCAAAACCAATTTAATACATAAAAATAGCATCAACTAACAAGATAAATTCATAAAAAAAACTCCTGCGAATACTGACTAGAGAGGCAACATCAACTCCAATTTCATCTAGGACCTGTCAAGTAAATAAATAAATAAATAAATAAACCAATAGAAGAACAAGAAAAACATAAACCAACATAAAAATTAAACAATGAACCTGGTTGGTCAGCTCTTCAGTTTCCTCTTCAGTTTGCTTAGCTGGGGACATTTGCTGTAAGCATGCTTGTAATTTTGTTATTTGTTGCCTAAGCTTGATTAGCTGACATATTGAAATTTTAGTTGCTGCCTGCAGAATGCAAATACAAATAAAAATAAGAAGATAAATCTGAATATAAAAACAAGAAAGAGAAATACGTCCCAAAATGTACCTCATTTCCTGTTTTAGCAGTTCTCTTTATCTCCGTAACAAGCTTCTTTTCCTATATCAATAAATAATTTATAATTAGATCAAACACTAAAAACTTACAACATAAACATTACGTATAAACTCTTTAACATACTTTCAATTGCAAGGTGGTGATTTCCCTCTCAATTGCATTGGCCATTTCAAAGAACAGAGATCCCTATGCAAGTCCACAACGATGTCTCCTAAGCTCGTAACTATCAGAACCGACATTGTAATTGAATAAAAAATAACCACCACAGCAAGTAAACATTCATTATAAAAAGAAAGAAAAACTTTATGAAGCTCTACACTTGATAATAAAACAACACATAAACATATATAAATTTCTCACAAATTCAACAATTAAGAATTGAGACATTTGAACAATATTTAAACTTTTCATCAACAATCACAAATGAAGTTCAACACTCTTCATTAACATCAATTGTTGCTCCTTCTATTCCTTCTCTCACCCAACCAATTTTTTCATCACGAAGCATAGCGTTGTCTTCCAAATGTTGAGTCATATAGGGTTCAACTTGAGGGTCATCATTAGAATTCATATCAAAAAGACCTCTTTGAGACGTCTTTACCACAACTTGCCAATCTGGTTCCAAGGGATCAGGAACATACCAAACTTGCTCGGCTTGGGATGATAATATAAAAGGTTCATTGCTAACACGATCGGTTGGGTACAACAAACGATTGAAGTTGACTAATGTGAATTTTAAAGAGTCTTCCATTTTCCCCCTAGTGTTATCAACCCAATCACACTTAAACAGCACATATTTCATATTGTTAGTGTACCGGATTTCGACAATATCAGTCAACTGTCCATAGTAGTACACAGCACCAACATGAGGACTCTTGTCCTTCTGACTAGCATAACTCATTGTATCAGCCTTCAAAGCTACACCACTATTTTGAGTCACCCGACGATCATCCACAGCCTTCACACGAAAACGAAACCCATTGATAATGTAACCATTGAACCGCCTAGCCAAGGTATGAGGACCATCTGCTAATCTATTGATTTCTTCAGTAAATGTAATATTACTTGTCCTTCGCAAGGTCTGTACCTATTAAAAAGACAAATATAAATACAACTTCAACTTTAACTCAAAGTTTATGTCTATTTAGATATGTGAAATGAAATATCTAAATACATACATGGTCCTTAAACCAAGTGTAGAATGTTTCAAAATGCTCAGATTGAATTTGATGATCGCTTGCACGTGGCATTTTGCTCTTGATGACTTCAAGGTGTTTGCTGTGTAAATTGAAAGAGAATAGTAAATATCATATAGATTTCACTTTAGAATTTTACAATACTGGGGAAGTGATAAAATACCTTATGAACGGTGCAATTGAACTTGTGTTGAACAACACATATCTGTGACACTGTTGTAATTCATTATCATTAAGATAAAATGTTGTACTTTCGCCTACAGCTCGACCCATGTTGTTATCACCTTCGTTGTTTCTCCTCGGTCGATTAGATTTGGTTTCCATATCAAGGAGATAGCGAGAACAAAAGTTCATGCATTCTTCCATCAAATACCCCTTAGCTATTGAGCCCTCCGGATGAGCTCGATTACGCACATATTGTTTCAATGTAAGAAGAAACCTTTCAATCGGGTACATCCATCGAAACTGTACTGCTCCAGCAATCAAAGCTTCATCAGCAAGATGTACAGGCAAGTGTTCCATTATGTCAAAGAAAGATGGTGGAAAAAATTTTTCAAGATGACAAAGAGTTATTGCGATAGGATCCTGAACATATTCCAAATCACTTGTACGATTCACTTTGGAGCACAATTGTCTAAAAAAAGTGCTCAACTCAATCAATGGTTCAATCACATTCTTAGGCAAGGACCTCCGTATAGCTAAAGGAATAAGTTGTTGCATCAAAATATGACTATCATGGCTCTTAAGACCCCAAATACTTCTATCTTGTAAGCGCACATGTCGCGAGATATTGGATGCATAACCGTCTGGTACTCTTACTTCCTTGAGTACTTTGAGAAACATCTCTTTCTCATCATTGATCATTGTGAATTGTGCAGGAGGTACATAAACTTTATTGAACCCTCTTGACTGCAAGTGCAATGGTTTTCTGATATTCATTTCTTGCAAATCACGTCGAGCATTCACATTATCTTTGGATTTTCCTCCAACTCCTAGTATTGTCCACAATATATTATCGCAGACATTTTTCTCTATGTGCATCACATCGAGATTGTGTCTTATTAAGTTGTGCTCCCAATACGGCAATTCATAGAATATACTTTTTTTCTTCCAATTATGGCTTTTTCTTCCGTTATTTTCCCTCTCTTCTTGTCTCCTGAACATTTCCTTAAGGTCATTCCTCTTGTACTGACTAAGAACACCTTCTGATTCCAACTGGTGCAACATCTCAGATCCAGATAAAATTTGAGGTTTTAGTCTCCATTCTCGACTACCATCAAATGATACTTTATCCTTTCGAAATTTATGATTAACTGGTAAGAAACGACGATGACTCATGTATGAATACTTCCTACCATGCTTCAACCAATATGATTGGGTTCTCACATTGCAGCAAAAACAAGCATATTCACCTTTCGTACTCCATCCTGATAAGTTGGCATGGGCAGGAAAGTCACTGATTGTCCATAACAAAGCTGCATGCAATTGAAACATTTCATTGGTTGATGCATCAAATGTTTGTTCACCTTCATCCCATAATTCCTTCAACTCCTCAATCAATGGTTGCAAATACACATCGATGTTATCGCCAGGTCCTTTTGGCCCATCAATCAGCACAGACAAAATCAGATTTGGTTGCTTCATGCACATCCATGGTGGTAAATTATACGGAATCAACACAATTGGCCAAGTGCTATGAACTATGTTCATCGATCTAAATGGGTTGAATCCATCTGTAGCTAACCCAAGACGTACATTACGACTATTACTAGCAAAACAAGTGTTTCGCCGATCAAAGTCCTTCCATGCGAGGGAGTCAGCAGGATGCCTTAACACACCATCATCAACCCGTTCTTCCGCATGCCATCTCATGAGCTTTGCCATTTTCGATGACATAAACAATCTCTGCAACCTTGGCTTCAAAGGGAAATACCTCATCTGTTTTGCTGCTACCCGTTTACCAAATTCCCTTTCATCATTTCCAACACCACCATTTTGTTTCCATCTAGAACTACTGCATATAACACATTTATCAAGCTTTGCATTCTCTTTTCGGAACAACATACAACTATTGGGGCAAGCATCAAAAGTCTCATATGTGAAACCCAAATCTGTAGTAACCTTCTGAGCTTGATAATATGAACTTGGAAGTTTTGTGCCCGTAGGAAAAGCCTCATTCAAAAGTTCAAGTAACATGTCAACGAACTTGTCGGTCCATTGATTAAGCACCTTCATATGCAAAATTCGAACAACGAAAGATAGTGAAGTAAATTTGTGACACCCCGGGTACAGCTCAGTTTGTGCATCTTCCAAAAGTTTAAAATATTTCAAAGTTTCATCATTTGCCCCTATCCGAATCGGGTCATCTTCCTCTACATGGCTTGGATCACTTGCCCCTGCTTGGTCTGGATCACTTGCAATTGGTTCATCATTCTCAATACCCATATGTGGAATTCCCAGGGCCTCTTGTACCATCCCAACCACATCATCTCTAGTCACTGAATCCGCCATTAATGTTTGGTTTTCTTAGTTACCATGTAATTGGACATAGGATTCCCCATGATGAATCCAATTTTTGTACTTTTTAACGAACCCATTGGAAATGAGATGCTCCCTTACAACCTCTCGTGAAAAATTGTATCAATTACTACAAAATCGACATGGACAACTAATCGATGAACTTTCATCTCTATTATTGTATGCAAATCTCAAGAAGTTATCAATCCCATTCACGTAATCAACTGACATCCGATTTGGCAAATCAATCCAATTCTTGTTCATCTTTCTATTTCTTTAACTGTTTTTGTACACATCAATAAAAAGAATGAGCACAGGTATAAACAAATATATGAACCCCATTAAACAAATATATAAACAAATAAACTTTTACAGCTATTTTCATCTCATTACAATATGCATAAGTTGCAACAAATTCAAATATTTAAAATAAATTAGAATGGGAATAGCGCCTATTTCAACTAATTCTCATGATTGACTAAAGAGGGATAGCTCCCGAGGCAGACACGTTCTCTGACAAGGATGCCTTATGACTCCGTTTGGTATCGATGGTAGGTTAAAAAAACAAATATATGAAAATAAATGATCGTATAATATTCGGATAAGTAAGAAAGTAAAGAATATGAGTGAAATTTTTTCTTTCTTCTTTTATATTTTGGAGGGTCAATATTATAAATATTTTATAACTAACCAATTGAAATCTCACTAATTTTATTATTTTTGATAAGAAATGAAATAGATTTAATAAAAGAGTTGTATTTTTTATTATTTTTCATCATTTAACACTTAATTTATAAATTAAACATGAGAAAATAGTTCTCCTTATTATTTGTAGATATTTTGTTTTATATTAACATTAATCTGAACCAAGAAAAAAGAGAAGAAAATGGAAAAAGTGAATATGGTTTTATAGTATTCTTCATACACATACACATCACAGTTTTGATGTGTCTGTATACTTTGTTAAGGCTGAATAATAATATTTTTACTTCTTCCACTTCTTGTAATACCCTATCTGCATGTTAGAATGGTATTTGTGGCTATAGCAGGGTTGAAGGTTAAGAGTGTTGCTTGGACTGTGGGATATTGTTTTGCGAAGTTAATTGTGAAAGAAAGAAATGCGTATTCAAACACTACTTTTGCTTGTTGTAAGTATGTGGACTCTGATATTTGTGAATGGGATGTGAGCTATGTTATTAACAAGGTGCCCACCACACAGACATCAGGCACATTTGGTGGCTAAAGCTGCATCCCTACGTGCGCTGCTTCTATTTTTTTTTTTAAACTTTTTTTCAGTAAGAATTTTCATTAAGGTAAGACAGACTTCACTTAAAAAGAATCCATCTGACCAATAAAACTTACACCAAATAAGGAAAAATCAGTACTAGAAGTACAAAGGAGAAAATTTTAGAGCAGCCATGAACTTTGAAAGTTTTCATCAAACTTGGACTTGAAAACTAACATTAGTGCCCCATGGCTTATCTCATAAGCACGCTTCTAAGTGAGAACGTCTATCCTAACAATGCCTGCTCACAAAACTAATTTAATCACAATCAATCAATCCAATCATGCTAAAACTAATTTAAAATCCTACAACTCAGTTATAGATAGTGAGAAAACACGCATCGATTAGTTTGAAATGAAGGCATTGAGGTCGTTGTCTAACCTTAAATCAATGAAATAACTGTCAACATTAAGTCTCTCAGAAGTCCTTATACGCCAGCTGAGTTAGGTTTGGGCTTGACCTATAATGACAGAAATGAGAGTTAAAAAAATATTAGATCTAGAATTTTTTCTTTCCTAAATAGAACATGTCTGATTCTAGCACCAATGATACTTGAACCAATGATAGCAGCAGCATATGCCCCAACTTGACCACATTCATGAGCATGGCAAGGCAGAACCTCCACATTGGTCCAACAATTGATCCATACAAATTTAATTGTTGAAAACAATAATATGAACAATATCAGCATCATAGAAACCTCTTTCTTCTTAATCAGCTTAAGCAGTGCAACCTAAATGTAAAATTTCTATTCTCAGAATGTCGCAAATCATGTAAATCTCTCCTGTCTACCATTGTGATATGGATTTTGGATTTTGGATTTGTCAAGAGAGAAGAAATAAGAAGGGGTAAAAGTATCTGTGCGTTTGTGGAAGGAAAAGAATTAAGAACAGGAAAGCTTATATTTCATTCCATTTTCCCTCCACAAATCCAAGATCCAAACATCTACAAGATCACATAGATGTAACAATGAATGCATTACTATATTTCTTAAGTGATTTTTTTATAGCATCCAAGGGAATAATGAAACAACTTTACTTGTAAGCATGACTGAAAGGAGCCCTCCAGCAAAGATAAATAACAAGATGGTGCTAATTCTATTATTCCATAAGTTAAGTAGGACGGTTTAGTTGAAAGAAGCATTCACATACTGAATCCCTTACCAATTCTTGCTGAAGCTTGTTATTTTGCTGAATTGCAGAATTCTTCTCCTCAGTCAGCTTAGAAACAAGAGCCTTTACCTGAAATTGGATCAAAGTACTGCTTAATTTATACACTACTGAATTCTATAACCATATATATATAACCATCTTAGTGCACTCTGCAAGAGCTCACAGCTATCTGACTTGCCATTCAATCAGAATACATGGGTAAAGTAGTTGATTTTTTTAGGTGATCTACTCGGATGACCAGCTTTTGTGTTAGCTTAAATCTGAAACACTAAAATGTAAATGATTATGACCTAGAAGTTATATATATATAAAGAGAGAGTACGAAGAGCAGAGAGGAGAGCAAGATTACAGAGAGAGACAGACAGTTGAGTCGATTAATGTTTCAATTTACACATTACAAATTAATCGATGAAGATACGTCAAACATTACACAGAGTAAGATTCGAGCGATGAAGATGAATCGATTATGGATCCTGATTCTGATTATGAAGATGAAGATGAATCAAAGAGAAGTGTTTAGGCTTACCGATTATGAATCTCGATTATGGATCGATCGAAATCTTCATAAACAGCAGATTGAAATCTTCAAATCTTCATCAACAATCGATCAAAATTTTCAAATCTTCTTCAAAGTGAGAATCTAGTGAGAGAGACTGAGATTCGAGCGGGAGAGTCGAGTGAGAGAGACATATTTGGGGGAGAGTCGAGTGACTGAGTTCAGATTTGGGAAATAAGGGGAAAAAATGGGACGGGTCAAGTTTTTTTTAATGATTTGGGGGTTTTTTTATTTTGAGAGAGAGAGAGAGTTCAGAATACGGTTGGGTCAATTAAAAAGAGGTTTTTTGCAACCGCAAAATCAACGGTCGCAAAAAAATAGACGCAGAAAGTCATATTTCTAGTAGTGGCATCACATGTATTCTCTATATATCAATTACCAAATGCCAAGCTTCCTTCTTGTTTCTCATGTTCTAACAAAAAATTACGGGCCCCACCCACTAATCTGAACACTTCTAAGAAAATATTTAACTATGTTCCAGAACCACTAAATAACTTCTTCAGTAAAACTATTTTATCTTTGAATGAACAAGACCAAAGATGATGATAGGAGTTTCATTCCTTTATAACGAAAAAAAATTTAAATACAACGGTGGTGCCACATTTTTTATATCACCATCTAATTATTTCTTATCTTTCATTCTTCATGTATACGTGGTACCTAAAAATTAGTGTTTATTTTAATATCATGTAATTTTATTGTGCATTGATGATACTACATCAGCGGTATGACCATTAAACTAAATTTTTACTCTTCGGCAACAAGCTAAGATCTCCCCCGAGAGAAAGGGAAATCAGGAAGCAAGTCTGAAAGTGGGTTGTAGAGTCTAATTTGTTGGCAGCACCGCCACATGCACAAATTGTGGTACACAAAACAGAAGCTCCTACATACACTACAAGAAAATGCAGATTTCGTGACTAAAATAAGTTTTTTCGTCGCTGAAAGTAGTACAAATGGCGACTAAAATGGAATTAGTCGCCAAAATTGATCACTTTTGCCGACTAAAAGAGTTTAGTCGCCAAATACAAGGGTTTTAGCGACTAAAAGGCAGTTTAGTCGCCGAATGTGGGGGTTTTAGCGACTAAAGGTTGTTTAGTAGCCAAAAGTGATGGTTTTTGGCGACTAAAATAATTTAGTAGCCAAAAGTGATGGTTTTGGCGACTAAAAAACAGATTGGTCGCCGATTGTAGGTGTTTTGCCAACTAAAAACAGATTGGTCGCTGAAAGTGAATCTTTTTGGCTACAAAAAAAAATTAGTAGCTAAAAACTGAGTATTGGCGACTAAAATTTAGTTTAGTAGCCAAAAGGGGACGTTTTTGGCAACTAAAAACAGGTTTAGTCGCCAAAACTGCTTATTTTTAATTGGAACGTATGTTTTTAGCAACAAAAAAAAAAATAATTAGTAGCCCAAAATAATAGAATTGGTGACTAAATCCATTATTTAGTCACCAAAAGTGGCCTAAATTTTTTTTAATAAATAATTTATTTTTTACATAAATTATATTCAATATATATAATTATATTTATATATATAGTTTTGTATTAATACCGGTCAAAATAATATATAAATAATATATGTTGCATTTATATTCATATGATGTTGTAGTTGCATAGTGGGGAGAGTGTGTTGATAAAACTTTGGAATGTGGGAGGTTACTAGCAACGCTGGTTCGAAACCTGAGAGCAATGTTGGGTAAAAATTTTTTTTTTTTTTTGAAATATGCTTTTGGCGACTAAAACGGGTGGTCGCCAAAAGCTTTAGTATTGGCGACGAAAAAAAAAGTCGGAAAATATATAAATAATAAAAAAAATTACTATTGGCGACTAAAAGTTTAGTCGCTAAATGTATAATTTCCAAAACTGGAATTCACTATTGGCGACAAATTTTTTGGTCGCTGAACACCTGCATTTTGCCGACTAACACTTTTTTAGTCGCCAATACCTTCTGCGACTAGGTATTAGCGACAAAACGGGTGACTAAAATATTTAGTCGGGGAAAGTGAAAAGCCGACCTTTGGTGACTAAAAAAGGACTTTTGGCGACTAAAAATTTAGTCGCCAAAGGTGTTTTTTGTTGTAGTGATATCACTCACCCTCATGTGAGAGTTTCAAATTTCTGTATGAATAATGTTTCTTATTTGTTGGAGAGATCATAATATAATTTGGTTATTCCTTTTTTATGAATAAAAATTCAATATTATAGTGATATCATGTCACCATTAATATGTATTATCATTAAACTATATATGGAGGGTGAATTCCATTTTTAAAAAAATATAACTATCTCGCTATATATATCATAAAATAAATGACAATATATTATTAGATGGTGTGGAGATATAATTTTGAGTTGTTCAGTTGTTCACGTGACTTAGATGGTAGCTGAGGTGTCACATGGGTGATTCTGATTGGCCGAGGTGTGGTCAAACCACATTTGAATGCGAGAGGTTCAAATGAAGGACTAGAGTATACTAAATGATGATAGATTCTCTATTTGGGTAAGGTTAGACTCTTGAGAGATTTATCTTAATCCAAATAGGAGTCGTCTTGTGTAATGAATATCCTTGTAGAGGATAAAATCCTATGAAATAAGACTTCTAGGGGACGACGACACTATTGGCTATAAAAGTAGCACACACCCATGCATTTAAGATACTCTTTTCACCTGTGCATTGTTACGTGAGTTCATATCTTGTGAGATAAGTTACTAACTTAATCGTTTGGCTTAATCTATCCAGCTGAGTTCGTTAAATCTTGTGCTTTGTGCACTGACTTAATCTATTCTTCTGTGTACTCTCCAGCTGAGTTCCCTACAGATGGTGATATCACTATTTTACTTATTTTTTTATATTTTTTTATTTTTTCTACAACTAAAGATAAAGAATTACAACATGTACCAGTTATAATCGGGCCTAATTTTTTTTTTTTAGATTTTAAATATTAAACTTAAAATGTTTAAATTTGGATTTCTTCACTAGTGCCTTATGCAAATTCATTTGAGTATTGTTATTATAGACAAATTATATTAAGGGTAATGTTAAAGATACCAACTTTTCTATTAAATAAATGACCAAATGTCTTACATGGGTGTGGGGCTTGCAATTTTGTAGACCCTACATAGTTGGTCATTTGTTTAGTTGAAAATTTGAGACGTATAGCATTTTCCTTATATTAATAGTTCTTTCCTTGTGAGTGCGCCATGTGAAAAGTAAAGTGAAAGGGTGGCTGAGATCAATGTTTTAAGGACAAGATTGGCCATTTCATTTGGTAGAACCGGTGACTGGTCATAGTTCTGGTCTGGATGATCCACAAAAATTAGACTAGGCCAAAAACCAGCCTTGTTTGCAAAAACTGGAAAAACAAATGGTTCAACCAGTAAATCGGTCCCGAACAACCCGGTGGTTTTTTTTCTTTCTTTCTTCTTTTCTCTTTCTTTCTTTCTTTCTTTCTTTCTTATATATATATATATATATATTTTAACTAAAAACCTTACTTCAAGAGTCTCTTCTCATAAGAAAGAGTCTCATTAGAAGCTTAAAGAAATTATAAAAGTCTATTCCTATTTATAGGAAAAAATTGTTCAAAGAAAACCTAAAATTCAATGTGGGATTCAATTAAATTGTTTGAATCATATTTGATTGTAGGGAGAGTTAAAAATTTCATTTTCCCCCAGAATTAAATCTAACATTCAATCAATTTGTTTAAAGTGAATGTTAAATTTTTTTAATTTTTTTTAAAACTAGTGACTTTTTTTATTTTTTTTATTATCAATTTATTTGAATCATATTTGATTGGAGGGAGAGTTGAAAATTTCATTTCCCTCCAAAATTAAATCTAACATTCAATCAATTTGTTTCGCGTAAATGTTAATTTTTTTTTTAAGTTCTTTAAAACTAGTGAACTTTTTTTTTATTATTTATTTATCAATTATGACTTTATTAAATATTATTAGTAAATATTATGCAACACTTTTTTTTCAATTTCAGTAATTATATATATTTTTATTTATGTATAATTTATAATTATAATTATATTTATAATTATATAATATTAATTATGGCGTCACGGTTTCGACCGTTTCGACCCAACAGTTGAACCAGTGACCCGTTTACCAGGTCCTTTTGTAGTTCGCTCACCGGTTCGATTTTCAAAGCATTGGCTGAGATGATCTTTTATCAAACAACTTCATTTTGAGTTTTGATTTGTTTGTTTTTTTCTTTTTCTCACGTGTCTCTCTCTCTCTCTCGCTCTCTCGCTCTCTCTCTCTCTCAAAATTGAATCTGGGTTTGGAACTAAGGAAGGCAGAGGTGAATGAAGTACAGACGAGTGGTTCAGATCCAAGGGCAGAGAAGACGACAACGGCGTACACTGGCGATGGCGAAGCGCTCTTCAATCAAACTCTATCCACAAGCTCTCACCATGGTAGAAAGGATTTCACAACAACAGATAAGTGGGTGATTACGATGGTGATGAATTGATTTGGTGTGGTGCCTTTGGCTGGATGGGAGAGAAGGTAGGTTGGGTAGTTTGGAGGGTTAGTTTTGGCCTAAAAAAAAACACGAGCAGAATAGCGGTCCCGGGTTTACCCCTTGTTGTATAGTGATCCGGACATGTGTCTGTGGATGTTGGTAGTTGAGTATTGTCTTGTTTACATCCTTTCTTGCTTTGTATTTGAGTTATAGGATGTGTTGGGCAGGTTTGTTACAGGTTGGTTGTGCTTGGGAGCCAAGTGTTGCTGCCCAGAATTTTGGCTGGTCGCTCGAGCGAGGGTTTGGTCGCTCGAGCGAGGGTAGTTTTTGTGTCTGGTGGCTCGAGCCAGGATGGCTTCACTCGAGCGACCGATTGCATCTGACCCAGACCTGAAAGTTGCATTTCTTGGCTCGAGCGAGCTTTTCTTCGCTCGAGCGATCTGGTTCGTTCTTCGCTCGAGCGAGCGGTTCTTCGCTCGAGCGAGCGTCGTGTTGCAAATCGGAAGATTTGAACTGTTGGCTCGAGCGAGCGTATCTTCGCTCGAGCGAGTTTAGTTTTTGTGTCTGGTCGCTCGAGCGACCAAGTCTTCGCTCGAGCGAGCCTGTTTATATCAGCAAGCAGCAGCCGAATTAAACATCACTTTTTCCAAACTTTATCTTCTTCAAACCCTTGTTTTGAGAGCCTCTCTCTCTACACTTACACTCTCTCTAAGATTTGATCTACCTAGGGTGATTACCTACCCTAAGGCCTTTGTTAAAAAGACAGAGGGTGTCTTGGGCTTCGTTTTATCGGAACAAATTTGGTTTTGGAGCAAGTTGGGTGTTGGCCATCATCTCCTTTTGAGCTAAATCTTTGAGGTAGGGATATCCTACTCCTCTTTATGAGTTTTGTCTTTAAATTTTAGAATTTTGATATGTTGGAAGTTGTTGTGTAATTTTGGGAAACTTTGGGCCATTGTGTAATTTTACAAAAGTTGGGGTTTTGTCTATAATAAACCTAGAGGCATGTTTGGTATAGAAACATGGAATTAATGTTGAAACATTGATGAAAGTGGAACCTAAGGGTTGTAATGTTAATTATGGAAAATGTCCTAATTACATTGATTAATTAATTTGGATAATTAATTGTGAGAAATGAGGAATAGAAATGTGTCATGAATTATGACAATGGAAAGAATACATTGACTTTATGTATTGATATGTGATGTGTATAATTGTTGTTTATATGCATTGTGTTGTGTTGGAGGAGATAGGGGATGTACTCCACGGTTTAGGGGAAGATAGGGGATGGACCTCTAAGCCGGATGTTGTTGGGAGGAGATAGGGGATGAACTCCGTAGATAGAGCTTGTATGCTTATCTAGAAATGTATTGACAGAGCGCATATGCTTGTCTTTGGAAGTGTTGATATAACTGTTATGTTTATCGTTGATGAGGTGAAAAGTGTTGGCATGAGTTTTTGTCTCATGTGAGATGTTTGGCCAGGTTCTGAGCCAAGGTTATGAATTAACAAGAAAAAGGAATGGAAATGGAAATGAAAGGAAACATAGACTTGCATGTCTTGGAATTGTAATATGTTATGAAAGAATGTAAAAGTGTTGACCATCTATCAACTGTTAATCTTTTAGTCATTATTCATAACTGGTTTAGTATATTTCTACTGGGCTGTGGCTCACCCTATATGGGAACATCATTTTCAGGTACAGGTAGCATGCCACCTCCAAGGACTTAGCTTGGGAGGCTAGTGGCGGACAGACTTTTTGATTGTCTTTCCTTTTGATGTATTACATGTAAATTCAAGCCAAGGGGCTTAATGTGTAAATGAGTTAGCACTCTACTTTCTTGTAACCAAGTGTTAACTTGGAAAGCTGTAAGCCCTTAGGGCATTTGCTTTTGTTGTTAACATGTAATACTTTTTGTAATGAAACTCTGATAAATGGAAGGATATGAATCTTTATATATCATAGCATGTCTTTATTGTTGGGATTAATGTTATTAATTTGAGGGCGTTACAACTTGGTATCAGAGCGTACCGGGTTCGAATACTTTGGGTACGTGGGAAGTGATTAGGATCACAATGGGTTTGTCTCGCTTAATAGAGACTTAGGTGTACTGTTATATGTTTATATGATAACATGCTTATGTGATTATTTGGGTATGGGATTTAGTTTCTAGGATGTTGATTGGATCTTTGGGTTTCTGGGAGTCTTGTTGGAAAGGCACTTGATCAATGCTGTTTCTAACCGGTACTCTAGTAACACCTTGGGACTATCATTATCCGGAAATGAAATTCGTAAGTGCTTATGTGTTTATGTGCTTACGTGGAATGAATTACAGTTGTCCATGCATTAGGACGTGAGTGTTTAGTTTTGGCACGTTTATGAATGTGCTAACGTTCTGTGTTACCTTTATTAGGATGTCAGGACGAGCAAGAGGTGGTAGGCGTGGTAGGCCTAGGAGGCAGGAAATGCCTTTACCGGATGAGATTACGGCAGTTCAGGAGGGAGTTGGTCAGGCCAATGTGGCCGAGCCAGCGGGTCAGCAGGCTATGAGTGCCTTGGCCCGGGAGATAGCAGGAGCTTTGGTTATTCTCAGAGCAGGGAATCAGCCAGCTGAGGCAGGGCCTTCTTTCTTGAAGAGGGAGTTCTTCCGGTCAAATTCGGAGGAGTTTGTTGGGGATCCTAAGGAGCCACTGAAGGCAGACGAGTGGCTAGAACAAATGAGTAAGACGTTCGAGATGCTTGGCATTGAGGACGGAGCACTGAAAGTGACCTTGGCATCCTTCCAGCTGAAGGGAGATGCGGGTCAATGGTGGAAGTATGAGAAAGTTCGAGTTGGTGGTACTTGGGAGGCGTTTGTGAATGCTTTCCAGGAGAGGTTTTTATCCGCAGTGGCTAGAGAGAAGCTGAGGGATCAGTTTAGCCGGCTTAAGCAGGAGGGTTTGTCTGTGGCCGAGTTTGAGGCTACATTTACTAGCTTGTCCAGGTTTGCACCTGAACTTGTGGCGACAGAGGAGCGCCGTTGCTACGAGTTTGAGCGGAAGTTGAGGTGGGACCTCAAGTTGAAAGTTGGTGGACCTTACATTCGAGAGTACAGGTATTTGGTGGATGTTGCAGCTCATATGGAGCTGATGATGCAGGAGGAAGGGGAGGAGAAACATGGAGGCTCCAAGAGGGGCCAAGAGGGACAGGGTGATGGCAGGAGGCAGAGGGGCTATAACCCTCAGCCGTCCCAGGGTGGTTTGGCCAGGTCGACTTTCCCAGTACCGAGTGCAGGCTCCGGGAGGGGCAATCAGGGAGAGTTCACCTGTTACAAGTGTGGCCAGCCGGGTCACAAGGCTTCAGTTTGCCCGCAGAAGGGCGGGGGTCAGAGAGCTACTTCTTCGTCAGCTAGACCGCAGAGTCAGAGTTTGGGCAGGGGGCAGCCCATGTCGTGTTATTAGTGTGGATAGCTTGGGCACATGAAGAGGTTTTGCCCACGGTTGAGTGTCACTTCAGGAGCGTCTGGTTCTAGACAGACGCATGGATTTCAGCCAGCTCAGTCTGTGCAGGCCTCGAGGGCCAATCCGGGGGCTTCGTCGTCCCAGTCAGTGCAGCAGTCCTATGCTCCGAGAGGTGAGCAGGTGGATCAGGGGCCTACAGGGCGCGTGTATGCTGTTACCGCGCAGGACCTAGTACCGGCTCCATCAGTAGTGAGAGGTACCTTTTTGTTTTGCAATTTGGTTGCTAGTGTGTTGATTGATACGGGTGCATCTCATTCTTTTGTATCTGCTGCATTTGCATCTGTGTTGGAATTGGAGTTAGCACTGTTGGCATCTCCTATTTGTGTAGTGTCACCTATTGGGGGTGAGTTGGTTTTGAAACACGGATGTAGAGGTTGTGATATAGAGGTTGACGATCATAGACTTCCGTTTCCTTTTGTAGTTATGCCTATGAAGGGCTTTGATGTTATTTTGGGTATGGACTGGTTATCGTCATACCGAGCTGTTATTGATTGCTACCACCAGAGGGTTACTTGTTGTACCATGAACGGGGAGTGTTTCCATTTCTTGGGAGACCGGGTTGGTAGTATTGTGCCACCGGGGTATGGTCCGTGAGGGCGGAATGAGCTTAGTGGTCTACTTGCTAGCTTTGAGAGTGGCGAGTGTGATGAGACCCAGATTGTGTTGCCGAGAGTAGTTTGTGAGTACTCAGATGTCTTTCCCGAGGATCTTATTGATTTGCCACCTCACCGAGAGATTGAATTCTCTATCGATTTAGTGCTCGGCACGGCGCTGATTTCTATGGCACCTTACCGTTTTGCTCCAGCAGAGTTGGTTGAGTTGAAAGTTCAGCTCCAGGAATTGCTAGATAAGGGCTTTGTTCGCCCTAATGTTTCACCATGGGGAGCACCCGCACTCTTTGCTAAAAAGAAAGATGGTGCCTTGAGATTGTGTATTGATTACCGGAAGTTGAATCGGGCTACGGTTAAGAATAAGTACCCTATGCCCCGTATAGATGATTTGTTTGACCAGTTAAAGGGTTCCCGTTGTTTCTCTAAGATAGACTTGAGATCGGGTTACCACCAGTTGAGGGTCAGGGAGGAGGATATTCCGAAGACGGCATTCTGTACGCGGTATGGCCATTATGAGTTTCTGGTGATGCCATTTGGGCTTACCAACGCGCCGGAAGTCTTTATGGACTTGATGAACCGGGTCTTCCGGGAATTCTTGGATCGTTTTGTAGTCGTTTTCGTGGACGACATTCTTATCTATTCACCTTCAGAGGAGGAGCACGAGGAACACTTGAGAGTGGTGCTCGAGTTGCTTAGAGCCCATAGGCTGTATGCCAAGTTTGGGAAGTGTGAGTTCTGGCTAGGAGAAGTCAAGTTTTTAGGCCATGTGGTTTCTGGGGAAGGGGTGTCCGTTGATACATCTAAGACTGAGGCAGTGCAAGATTGGGCACAGCCTAAGAGTGTGTTTGAGATCCACAGTTTTCTGGGATTAGCTGGGTATTACCGTCGGTTTATGAAGGATTTCTCCAGGTTAGCTTCACCGTTGACTAGATTGACTCGAAAGGGAGTCAATTTTGTATGGAGTGAGACTTGTGAAAAGTCGTTTCAGGAGTTGAAAGTTAGATTGACCACCGCTCTGGTCTTGATTATTCCGGAGAGAGGGTTGGGTTATGCAGTCTACTGTGATGCCTCACGAGAGGGTTTGGGTTGTGTGTTGATGCAAGAGGGGAAAGTGGTAGCTTATGGCTCACGTCAGTTGAAAATTCACAAGAAGAATTACCCTACGCATGACCTAAAGTTAGCGGCTGTAATCTTTGCCTTGAAAATCTGGAGGCACTACCTTTATGGTGAGAGGTTCGAGGTGTTCTCGGATCATAAGAGTCTGAAATATCTGTTTTCACAGAAAGACTTGAATTTGAGGCAGAGGAGGTGGATGGAGTTTATTGAGGATTACGACTTCGAGTTGCAGTATCACCCGGGGAAGGCCAATGTTGTGGCCGATGCCCTTAGCAGGAAATCCGTTAGTGATGTAGCTTGTATAGCCATCCGGGAATGGGAGATGTTGGGGGCCATTGGAGAGTTTGATTTGCTTCTGGGCGAATCCGTTGAGGCTGCGGTCTTGTTTTCTGTTGTTGCGCAGCCTACACTTGTGATTAGAGTTGTAGAGGCACAGAGAGGTGACCTTGAGGTAGAATCCCTTCGAGAGAAGATCTCTAGTGGGAAGGTTGAGAAGGGTCTGACGGTGTATCCCGACCTGAGTGTGAGATACCGAGACCGTTTGCTTGTACCGGAGTCTTGCCGAGAGGAAGTACTCCGAGAGTTTCATCATTCGCGCCTTGCGGTGCATTCGGGAGGTACTAAGATGTATCGGGATTTGGGTCGCCAGTTTTGGTGGCGGGGTATGAAGAGAGATGTGGCAGTTTTCGTGTCTAAGTGCCTTACTTGTCAGCAAGTGAAGGCCGAGCATCAGAGGCCAGCGGGTTTGTCACAACCCTTGCCTATTGCCGAGTGGAAGTGGGAGCATGTCACTATGGACTTCGTTGTAGGTCTTCCGAGGACTCAGCGGGGTAGTGATGCTATTTGGGTGGTTGTAGACCGGTTGACTAAGTCGGCGCACTTCTTTCCTATGCGCGTGAGATATTCGATAGATCATCTTGCCGACTTGTATATTCGGGACATAGTGAGGTTGCACGGGGTCCCAGTGACGATCGTCTCAGATAGAGATCCTCGTTTTACTGCTAGGTTGTGGCAGAGTTTGCAGAGTGCCTTGGGCACTAAGTTGACCTTTAGTACAGCTTATCATCCTCAGACTGACGGGCAGTCCGAGCGTACTATTCAGATCCTCGAGGATATGCTTCGGGGTTGTGTCCTTGATTTCAGTGGGACGTGGGAGAGGCACTTACCATTGGTAGAGTTTGCCTACAACAACAGTTTTCAGTCTAGTATCAGTATGGCACCGTTTGAGGCCTTGTATGGCCGACCTTGTAGGTCTCCGGTTTGTTGGGCCGAGGTGGGTGATACACCTTTGTTGGGTCCGGAGTTGGTTAAGGAGACGACGGAGAAAGTTGAGCTTATCCGTAGGAGGCTTGTTACAGCCCAGAGTCGTCAGAAATCTTATGCTGACCGTAGGAGGAGATCGTTGGCGTTTGAGATGGGTGATCATGTCTTTCTGAAGATATCACCTAGACGGGGATTGTTGAGGTTTGGGAAGAGTGGGAAGTTGTCCCCTCGGTTTATTGGTCCTTTTGAGATCCTCCAGAGGATTGGCGAGGTTGCTTATCGTTTAGCCTTGCCGCCATAGTTGTCCGGAGTTCATGACGTGTTTCATGTGAGTATGCTTTGGAAGTATGAGCCGGATCCATCACATGTGTTGGATTGGACCGACTTAGAGGTAGATAAGGATGCCTCGTATGAGGAGAGACCGTTTCGGGTCTTGGATAGGCGGGATCAAGTCCTGCGTGGCAAGACCATCCCTTTGGTTAAGGTTTTGTGGAAACATCACGGAGTGGAAGAGGCCACTTGGGAACGTGAGTTGGGAGTCCGCGAGAAATATCCGGACTTGTTTGTTGATGTGTAATCAAGTATTGCAATTGTGTAATTGTAATGAACTTTAAGAGCATTAGAAATGTCTTAAGTTGTAAAACATGGTGCATGTTTTGGTTAATGTAAATGTTGTAGAACTTGCCTTGATATGGGAGTTGATTATAATATTGCATATGTTGGCTATATTATAGAAATGGAATTGTATCATGATTATTGCTTATGATATGAATTGCGAACCATATATGTTGGAAATGGTTGAAATGGAAAGAAAATGCATGTTGAAATGTACATATTGTAGAATGCCTCTTGATAAGAGATGGAATGACTGGTAATGGGTCGAATTGTGGAATGTTGTGGTATAACATTGTTTAAAAGAGAAAAACTTGCTTTTCAAAAATTTGTTCTTAATTTCGGGGATGAAATTCTTTAAGGGGGGGAGGTTATAGCGGTCCCGGGTTTACCCCTTGTTGTATAGTGATCCGGACATGTGTCCGTGGATGTTGGTAGTTGAGTATTGTCTTGTTTACATCCTTTCTTGCTTTGTATTTGAGTTATAGGATGTGTTGGGCAGGTTTGTTACAGGTTGGTTGTGCTTGGGAGCCAAGTGTTGCTGCCCAGAATTTTGGCTGGTCGCTCGAGCGAGGGTTTGGTCGCTCGAGCGAGGGTAGTTTTTGTGTCTGGTGGCTCGAGCCAGGATGGCTTCGCTCGAGCGACCGATTGCGTCTGACCCAGACCTGAAAGTTGCATTTCTTAGCTCGAGCGAGCTTTTCTTCGCTCGAGCGATCTGGTTCGTTCTTCGCTCGAGCGAGCGGTTCTTCGCTCGAGCGAGCGTCGTGTTGCAAATCGGAAGATTTGAACTGTTGGCTCGAGCGAGCGTATCTTCGCTCGAGCGAGTTTAGTTTTTGTGTCTGGTCGCTCGAGCGACCAAGTCTTCGCTCGAGCGAGCCTGTTTATATCAGCAAGCAGCAGCCGAATTAAACATCACTTTTTCCAAACTTTATCTTCTTCAAACCCTTGTTTTGAGAGCCTCTCTCTCTACACTTACACTCTCTCTAAGATTTGATCTACCTAGGGTGATTTCCTACCCTAAGGCCTTTGTTAAAAAGATAGAGGGTGTCTTGGGCTTCGTTTTAATCGGAACAAATTTGGTTTTGGAGCAAGTTGGGTGTTGGCCATCATCTCCTTTTGAGCTAAATCTTTGAGGTAGGGATATCCTACTCCTCTTTATGAGTTTTGTCTTTAAATTTTAGCATTTTGATATGTTTGAAGTTGTTGTGTAATTTTGGGAAACTTTGGGCCATTGTGTAATTTTACAAAAGTTGGGGTTTTGTCTATAATAAACCTCGAGGCATGTTTGGTATAGAAACATGGAATTAATGTTGAAACATTGATGAAAGTGGAACCTAAGGGTTGTAATGTTAATTATGGAAAATGTCCTAATTACATTGGTTAATTAATTTGGATAATTAATTGTGAGAAATGAGGAATAGAAATGTGTCATGAATTATGACGATGGAAAGAATACATTGACTTTATGTATTGATA
This sequence comes from Camellia granthamiana, assembly GCA_036172215.1. Classification (NCBI taxonomy): domain Eukaryota; kingdom Viridiplantae; phylum Streptophyta; class Magnoliopsida; order Ericales; family Theaceae; genus Camellia; species Camellia granthamiana. The sequence goes on from CM069911.1 coordinate 125,154,131, forward strand.
TGTGATGTGTATAATTGTTGTTTATATGCATTGTGTTGTGTTGGAGGAGATAGGGGATGTACTCCACGGTTTAGGGGAAGATAAGGGATGGACCTCTAAGCCGGATGTTGTTGGGAGGAGATAGGGGATGAACTCCGTAGATAGAGCTTGTATGCTTATCTAGAAATGTATTGACAGAGCGCATATGCTTGTCTTTGGAAGTGTTGATATAACTGTTATGTTTATCGTTGATGAGGTGAAAAGTGTTGGCATGAGTTTTTGTCTCATGTGAGATGTTTGGCCAGGTTCTGAGCCAAGGTTATGAATTAACAAGAAAAAGGAATGGAAATGGAAATGAAAGGAAACATAGACCTGCATGTCTTGGAATTGTAATATGTTATGAAAGAATGTAAAAGTGTTGACCATCTATCAACTGTTAATCTTTTAGTCGTTATTCATAATTGGTTTAGTATATTTCTACTGGGCTGTGGCTCACCCTATATGGGAACATCATTTTCAGGTACAGGTAGCATGCCACCTCCAAGGACTTAGCTTGGGAGGCTAGTGGCGGACAGACTTTTTGGTTGTCTTTCCTTTTGATGTATTACATGTAAATTCAAGCCAAGGGGCTTAATGTGTAAATGAGTTAGCACTCTACTTTCTTGTAACCAAGTGTTAACTTGGAAAGCTGTAAGCCCTTAGGGCATTTGCTTTTGTTGTTAACATGTAATACTTTTTGTAATGAAACTCTGATAAATGGAAGGATATGAATCTTTATATATCATAGCATGTCTTTATTGTTGGGATTAATGTTATTAATTTGAGGGCGTTACAAGCAGAAAGTTGGTGAAACCTGGACCGTTAATTTCATTTATCCAATCCTAAATATTTTTGCCCAACAAACCAAACCCTAATCTCTTAACAACAGTAGCACTGAACAGCATCTCTCTTCTCATCTCACTCTCTCACTCACTCTTGTTCATACTCGCTCTTCCATCTCCCCTCTCTCTCTCTCTCTCTCTCTCTCTCTCTCTCTCTCTCTCTGTATGGCAACCGGCAACTGGTGATCGAAACTGAAAGAAACAGCTCTCTCTGTGGCAACCAGCGACCGGTGATCGGAACTGAAAGTAGTTGATTGGAACTGAAGGTAATGCAAAAAAAAAAAAAAAATATGGATTTCGTTCTTTCTAATTTTTCACTTATTTCCTTTATGTTGATATCTAAAGGGTTGTTCCCTTTATTGGGGCTATTGATTTTGAAGCACTGATACAGGTGAACTTTTGTTCAATTCATCTGTATGTGTCATTGATTTTTTTAAATAAAGAAGGGGAAAAACAAATATGTTTTGAACTAGCTTTCTCTTCATCTCAGTTCTTGAAATTAATTTGTATTTTCTATTAGATTGTGAAGGTGCATATTTTGAATGACTAGTGACTATACTTGATTCTATTTAGAAAGAAAGATGTTTGCCTAATAGTAGGAATATTTTCACTGGAAGTTTTGTTGAAGGTTTGGTTCAGCAAACATATTTTGACTATTCCTTTTAAAGAAAAAAGTTCAATCCGCAAACCGCCCGCACATCCGCAAACCCTATCCGCACAAATCGCAACCCGTACTACGAGTGGTTGCGGGTTCAATTTTTTCCACACCGCACATATGCGGACGAGTCCAAACCGCAAACTGAACCGTCCAAAACTGAACCGCGAGCACCCCTAATTTTAATCCATTCCAAAATATGGTAAGGATTATTCAAAAAAAATTCCTTCACATATATATATATTAGGATAAAATTTATTTTACCTCTTTATAGTATGATTTGATAGCATATTACCTTCTTTGTTTAAAAAATAGGCATGTACCCCATGTAATTTTGAATCAAAATGCAACCATTAACACTGTTCACTATAGATGTGAAATGACTAAACCCTTAAACTCTATATTTTTTGTTATTTTCTTTTTATCTCATCTCTTATACACATAATTTATAATGTTTAGTATTAATTTAACTAAATCACAATTAATTATAAATTCTTAATTATTTATTGTAATTCTTAAATTTCTATTTTAATTTTAATTTAATTATATTTTAAATCACAATCAATCTTAAATATTTAACTGTTTGTTTAATTACTGACTTTTTAATCTAATTTTAATTTAATTATATTTTAGATTATACGCAATCCTAACTTCTTAATTATTTATTATAATTTCTAACATGTTAATCTAATTTTAATTTAATTACTTTTAGTTCAATTCTTAATTATTGTTTATTTTATTTAATTTTATTTTAAATCAATTTTTAATTATATTATATATTTTAGATCAATTCTTAATTTTATTTTATTTGAAATATTAATCTAATTTTTGATTTGGAGAAAATAGGGATAAAATTATCTTTTTGTTGTATTAATTTTATTCTAATTTTTCAGAAAACATGAAAACCCAGTCACAAAATTAATGTGTGTAATACACCTTCCGTTAATTTGAATGGAAAAACTAATAGTAGTAGTTTACTCCAAAATCACATAGGGATTTTCTGGTTATATTTGAATGATAAGTGTAGACACCCCATTTTTGACCGACCTTAAGACTCAGACGTCACCGATTGAGCGCTTGGTGATGTTGCATATCGTGCTCGTTCAGAGGTTCCAGAGTCTCGGCTGCGAGCCTTGCCTACGGACTTCTGGACTTTTTTTGTGTGCTTTGCCTCGGTTTGCGAACCAGGCTCTGTTTTCTCTTCCCGAGGGGAGGGAGAGGTCTCGTAGATCATCTCTCAGTGGCCGTAGGCTACGTTTCGTGGTCGTAGGCCATTTTTCCCATTTCGGAGCCCGGTTCCCGGTTTTTTGGAGCCGTCGGCCGTGTGCCTCGGTTCGGGACCGCCTAACTACCTCCGTTTGCTCCCGTTTTTGGCACATATCTTATTTCCTCCCTTTTGAGGGACACTGTGGTCCGAGAGACCAATTTCGTGGTCGAACACCACTCCCGGTGCCTAACAGTCAGTTTTCGGGGCCCCGGGCTGCGCGTTTCGGCCCCCGAACCTTCATTTTGCATCGGTTTGTGTTCATTTTTGGCAGGGACCTCTGTTTCATCACCAGGAAGGCCGTAGAAGGGTGGGAGGCCAGTAATTGTTTCAGCAACCAGTTATATTCCTTCATCGCCCTCCGACGCCCATTTTTCTCACTCGAAAGCCAATGTTGACCACCCTAAGGCCACTTTTTCCAACTCTAAACCACATATTTGTGTTGTACACACTTGGGAGGCCACCAATATCATATGGTCGGCTAGTAATTGTTATTGACCCTTCTGAACCCCTCCTAAAAGTGGCCTATTCTCTCTCCTGGTTCATTGTTGCCATTTTTTGACCACAGGGTTGTGTTGAGAACACATGGGAGGCCACCAATTTGTGGTGGTCGGTTAGTAATTGAACTTGGCCTTTTTGACCCCTGGCCGGCCGGCCATGGGGAGAGCCGGCCGGCCACCTGCAAATCCAAAACCTGGCCAGCCTGATTCCTTGCAGTGAGTACATTGCAGAAATACACTTTTTCCCCCCCCCCCAAATTTTGTATCCGGGGGGCCAAATTTTGGGGGGAAACTTGAATTGTTTTCCCCCCCATTTTTCCCCCTCTTTCTCCCCCTCTTTTGTCTATAAAAACTAGCCTCCAGCACTGGTAATAGGGTTGAGAAAATTTGCTTTGGAGCCTTGCATACATACACCTTCTTCTCCCTCTCTTCAACCCTCGAAACATCCAAGTTCTACACCCTTTTCTACACCACCACCTAGCACCACACCACCACCTCCATTCCAGAAGCTTGGAGGGCCTTCTCAGAGCTTAGGAGGCAACATTTCTTGGTCTAAAGGCAGCTAAAGAATTGGTCTACAAGGGTGAGTCACTTTTCCCTTATTTTGAGCTCATTTTTGCATCATCTCTTAGCCCTTCTAGCTTGTTTATTTGAGCTCCGACCATAACTGAAAATAACATTTTTTTGAGCTCTATTTCATGTTTCATTAAGGGCCTCTCACTGTTTGAGACTTCCTTTTTGCACTTGCTTCATTACCTCTCTTGTATGCCATTTTCTTGCATATTATTTTTGGCCTATGTATAATCTGTTTTGAGGCATGTAGTAAACTGTGAAGTTGCTTATTTTGAGCCCTTCTTCAACATTGTTGAAGGGCTCATCACTGTTTGGGGCCTCCATATGTCACTTTCCATTGTATCCCTCTTTTGGCCCCATTTTTGCATGATTTATTAGCCTCTTGTGTTTCTGTTTTTGGACTTTGGTCCGAACTTAAAATGGCCCTATTTTGACCCCTTCTTCATGTTTCATTGAGGGTCCTTTACTGTTTGAGGCACCCTTTGTATACTTTGTGTTATAGCTCTCTTTTTGGCCTTAATCTTGCATAGTATTTTGAGCATACTTGTACACTGTTTTGGGTCTGGTACTTAACTGTAAAAAGCCATATTTTGGGCCCCTCTTAAACATTGTTGAAGGTCCCTCACTTGTTTGGAGCCTGCATGCAATACTTGCTTCTTTGTCTCTATTTTGGCCCATTTCTTGCATGAGAATTTTGCCATACTTGTGTTTGTTTTTGTGGTTTGTCATAAATTGTAAAACATCATATTTCGGGCCCCTCTTCAACATTGTAGAAGGGCCCTTCTCTGTTTAGGGCCACCATATGCTACTTACTTCATTATCTCGCTTTCGGGGCCATTTTTGCATGATAGTTTAGCCCCACTTGTGTTCACTATTTGGCCATGCTTAAAACTGTAAAAATGCTTGTTTTGGGGCTGCCTTGCTTCTGTCTTTACACTTCATGTTCAAATAATGCATGCATTGCATAGCTATAGGTCATTCCGTATGCCAAATTTCATGTTTCGGGACTCGTTCCATGCATCGGGTTTCATTTTATCATGTTTCGGGACTGTTTTGCATCTCATCTTGCTACTGAAATTTGCATGATAGTATGCCATATCCATGTCTTGTTAGAGTGGCATTTCGTGCCTTAGGGTTGGTCCTCGGTTTGCGTGCACCTGTGCACGCATTTCGAGTGTCTCATTTTTATCTAATGGCCTCCTATATGAGTGTGGCCGAGGTCCACTTGTGTTGGTGTAAGCCCATTATGCATTGTGTATGCCATTCCATTCCAATGCATTGCGTATGCTAGGTTGTATGTTAGCGCATTGTGTATGACATGTTAGCTCATGCATCATGTATGCCATTTCATAGCATTGTGCATGATAGGTTGTATCTTAGTTGCATTCATGCATGTCATGCATATTGCATTGTGTTTGGGATAGGAGTTAGCCCGAGCACGGGAAACGAGGTACGTTTCGTACTCCGAGTGATGGAACGTGTCTCAATTCCCCAGTCACCGACACTCCGGATTATCCATGATGGAGTTAGGTCTTGTAGTGTTTTCATGTGCATTCATTTCATATTGAGTTGTGCAATTCGACTCCTCGGCCATTATGCATCGAGATGCGTGATTGGTGGCACGAGGATCGAGGCATGCATATATTTGTGAAAATACATTGCCATGTCCCTTTCCTGCTCTCTGTTGCAGCAAATCAAGAATCAGTAGTCTTCCGGAGCTTGGCACGCTTTCCAAAAACAATTGCAAAACAGAGGCTAACTGGGGCATCGCCATGGATTTCTGCGCAAAGGCAACCCGGACATGCATCATTCATCATTAGAAGAAGAGTCAAGGCAGTCCTTGGCTTGCATGCCAGTTTATTATTTTTCTTAGTTAATCTGTAAATTAATTAGGAATTTGTACATATTTTGGACTGTATTATTTGGACTGTACTATTTGGGACTGTATATTATTTATTCGGACCCTCTGCGCGAGGGCAATGTTGTAATAAGTGTGCGTGAGTGTGATGTATGTCTTCCAACCCCACGTCTTTCTTCCCTTTTATTTACCTGCTTATGATGGTTAGATTAGGGCATGTTTCAATTAGCATCCAGTATGATAACATGTTTGCATTCATTCATCTATTTTGCATACACCGGGCTCGGCACATCATACTAACTACATTTGTATTTCAATTCCAAGTTGAGTACTTGTTAGCTGTTGCATCTCATATGCCATGTTTAGAATAGCCGAGCCTATCTTGGTTGCATCTTTGCATGTGTTGCATTAGGCATTTCTGTATACTTAGGATCATACATGATTTCTAATCGGTTTCTGTTTTGGCTTGGAGTACTCGGTGAGTTTTTATGCTTTAGCATCCTTGCATGCGTGTGAGTGACTGCCATGAATAGCATGCTTACCATGAGGCTATGTGCTTATGTGATATAACTGCCTGAATGCCTGTGGGTGAAGGTTGGGTTATTTGGAGTGGGACAATTCATCAAATGTTTGTTTTAAGCCCACTAGATAGTGGCAAAATCATGTTTTCTAAACCCACCCGAGGGTGGCAAATCCACGTCTTAGCCTACTTGCGGGTAGCACCATCAAACCATTTTTCAAACAAACAAACATGAAGTGTTTTGTTCCAATTCAGGCGACTCAGTCTATACTTGTATGCTGTGCGCATCACATAGTAACCTAGGCTAATAACCGGAATAAGAGCACACAATGTTTTCAAAACTAGATATCATGGTTAGTAGAGGTCGATCTTTGATCGGGCTAGCGGGGGTGCTCACGAAGTGACCTTCCCCAATCGTACCCAAGTTCCCGAGCTGAGGCAACTTTGGTGATGACGGACACGTGGCCTTAGGCAAACGAGTCAGGGTTTCCTAAATTTTCCAAAAATAAAATATTTAGGTGTCGACTCTGTATCTGGCAAAGCAGTCCATGTTTGGCACTTCTTTCTAAAAAATCTATTTTCAAAATCGATTTGCCGGATTTGGACTCTTTGGTTCAAGATTAAGAACCGTGACATTTGAGTCCTTGAACTGTAGTGACCCAATATGAATAGAATGGGAGTTCATCCCTCCCGGGGCGTTCGGGGACGTCTACAATAAGAAGGTAAAGTGCTCTAGCCTCAAGGTAAAATGAATTTAATCCTATATTTTATAGGGATTCTCTTAAGTTCAAATATGAATTTAATAGTCATGTTAGGGTCCATGAGACCCACCACAGGTCTTATTTTGATGATCTGAATCGTTAATTTTTAAAGATTTTCTATGTGTATTATCATTAAAAAAAAATTAGGTTGATTCGATAATTATAACATTTTTAATTTATCGTGTTTGTCTTCTAAAAATGAATCGTTTATTTTAAAAAACATGTTTATTTTTTGGAGACAAATGTAATAAATAAAACAAAAAGCTACAATTATTGGATAGATGTGATTTTTTTTTTATGAATAATATATATAAAAGACTTTATAAAATAAATAATTCAAATCATTAAAATGAGATTCATAATAAAATTTACAAGTTTTAACATAATAGTAAAGTTCAAATTTTGAACTAAACTTTTTTTTTTTCCCTCCCTCCTCTACACATTTTTGTATAATATTTTTGTTCTAGTAACTTTACTCTTCTTTTACGGTGCTAGGGGCAGCGTTATTTTATTTTATTTTTTTGGGTACTCCGGAAAGGTAAGGGTAGCGTTATGTTCAGTCGTCTATTTTCTGTAACTAATATACATAAGAGCATCTCCAACCATGCTCCATATCTTCAAATTTGAAGCATCATCCCTCTATTTTCAGCTCCAACCCATTCTCTATATCCTTCTCCATTTGAGAGTATGGATGTTTCATCCTTCAAATATAGAGGGAGTATGAAAAATGAAGTATGATATCTATAACACTATTCATATTTTTTAAATACCAATTTTGTCCTTAAACCCTTTTGCTTTTAAATTTATATACCAATTATATCCTTTTGTATTTTTTTATTATATGTTATAAAATACAAATAACCTTTAACAAATAACCTTTAATATGTGCATCTAAATTTTATAAATTTGGTATCATTAAAAATATTAAAATTATATCTTTAAAATTAGTCTAATATTAAATATATTTAACAAAAAATTTAAAAATAAATATTATTAATGTTGCAAAATTTATTAGCTCCTGTACAATTCAGAATAATTTTCTACAAAATAATAGATGGTAAGGAAAATACATGGAAGGAAAATTAATGGAGGGAAAATTGATGGTTAATTTTGGAGAAAAATATTTAGAGAAGAAAATGAAGGTTTGTAGTTGGAGTTTGAATGAATAGTGACATACTCTATATTTACTTTTCGAATAAAAAATTTTATTTTCATCCTCTTGGTGAGAGGATTGGGTTGGAGATGCTCTAAGATAGTGAATTCCACTATTTAAATGCAAGGATAAATTATACTTATATTTTTTAAGATTTAAAAAAAATTTAATAAATCTCATAAGTTTAATATAATTATATTAATTACACTTTAAATAAGATTAAAATAATAAAATTAATGGAAATGATAGGTACATACTGAAATAAAATGTTCAACTCTACATAAAATAAAACCCACACATTTAATAAGTCTTTGATATTTGATAAAGCTGAAAATTGAAAATTAAGTATTAAAAATTAAATGTTAAATTTTTTAAGCTGAAACTGTTTGATAAAAATTTAAGTGTTGAATTAACAAGAAGTTATTTGATATGCATAAAATCAAATTAAAAATTTATTATTTTAAAATTATATATTTTAATTTTTATATTAGGATGGTTGTAATGGTATGATATTAATGGTGGTGGTGGTCGTCGTGGTAGTAGTGGTTGAGGTACAATAGTGGTGGTAGCGGTAGCAATAACATTGATGGTAGCTTTGGTGGTGGTGGTGGCGGCGACAGAATGGCGATAGCAGTGGATGTAATAGTAAAATGATGATGGTATTTATGATGACAATGACAACCAAACATGAGAAGAAGGGAACGATCATCACAAATACAGTTTTCCGGATTCAAAAGTAATAAATGGGTCTGATCTAAATCAGAATCGCTATATAAGTAATAATCAATTAAGCCTCCCATTTGATAACAACAATTGGTATCACTTAAAAAGTTAAGTATTTTCTTAAAACATAAATTAAAATTTAAGAAAATTTTAAATCGTATGAAAATTACATAATTATAATTGAATTTATAAATACTAAATATAAGTATCTATATATACTATTATAAACTCACTCCCACTACCACCACCACTACCACCGTTACTATTACCACCACCACCACAACCACTACCATCATGCCATCGCCACCACTACTACTACCATCATGCTGCCACCCCAACCACTGTTATGCCATCTCATCTTCATATCGACACCATCCTTGTTGGTGTCAACACCGCCTTCTTTTCTTTGCCTTGTTTTACTCCAAGGGTTGATACCAACCTTGGAGGTGTCGACACCAACTTGTTGTTGCATTCCTAGATCGCTACTGAGATTTAGGGTCTACACCAGCCCTTGGTGGTGTCGACACTTGCCTCTTCTTGTCGGCCTCAAGGGTTGACACCAGTCTAGGAAGGGTAGACCCTTGTCTATAGCAAAATCTGGGGTTTGGTTGCTGAAATTTATTGTCGACACCTTGAGTCCAAGGTTCGACACCTTGCCTGCTGCCAAACACAAGTGTCTCAGCTTTTCTTCTTCAGGGTTGACACCACTGTTGCAGGGGTCGACCCTTGTGGCTCTTTTTCCAGATTTTGTTCGGCTTGGGCCCTACTTTTTAGAGATTTTTGACTTGTTCTTTTCATTTACCCTTGGAGCTGCTATCCTATTAATACCTAGTTACTATAAATAGATCCAAAGTCTTTTTTTGTCATTAGTTGTCTCTCTCTCTCTCTCTCTCTCTCTCTCTCTCTCTCTCTCTCTCTCCCGTAACTCTCTCTCTCCCGTAACTCTCTCTCTTTCTCTCAAAACTCATTTTTTCCCACTTACATTTTTAGATCTACTCACCTAGAGGTGTCTTCACACCTTGATCCTTTGAGATAACTTGTAGATCGTGTCTCAAGAGCTTTCTTTTGATTCGAGTAGCTTGTGATTTCATTGACATGGAGTTCTCCGAGTTCTTCTCTTCCACCTTCTAAGCTTGAGGTAGGGATTCTTTGCACCTCCTTATGGGTTTTAACTTAGCTATAAGTTTTATAAAACCATCTTGTGAAAGAAATGGACTTTTGAATAAATCTTGGATTTTGGTTCTAAGTTAAAAGGGGGAGTTTTCAAATGGTTTCATAGAAATGATTGTGGGGTTGGGAATGAGAAGTGGAGATAACAAAATGGTTGGTTTTTGAAATTTGGAAGTGATCTTGGAAAAATGAGAGTTTTGTCCTAAATGTTGATTCCTTTTATAAATAATGATATTGATGTTCGATACATGAAATTTAATTGTTATTGATTAAGATGGTAGAGTTGGATACGTATTACCACTCACATCTCGAAATTTGGAAAGTTTATTCTAATGGAAATTATTTTATCTGTTTAAAGATATCTGTTTTAGACTATCGGTGGAAGATAGCTGTGATTATTGTAGAAATTGCATGAAGACTAGGAGAATGAAGACTATTTCCCATCCATTGCATCGAGCATTGTCATACATTTACACATTTGTAATAATTACATTGTTTTGAGAAAATAGTGAACACTTGATGAATTTGGGTATGGGGTGTGGTTACTATGATAAGTTAGCCTGTGTGTCCTTGGTGAAAGACCAGAAACCCGCACGGATAGGTGTCGAGCCTTCCGATTAATACAGATAAAAATGACAAAAGAGTAGTGCTTGTATAGCTTACTAGCAAATAGAAAGTGGGTTGGTCATATTCTAATTTAAGGGTGGTTGATGATGATCTAAATAAGTGTACTTTTTGACTTTTTATGAAATATGGATTGGGTATAGGTTGGGTTTAAAGTGATGTGGTAGAGAGGTGATGTGGCTTAAATAAGATGATGTGACTTAAATAGGATAGCGACTTTTTGATTTTTTAACTTTTTTAAGTTATGACAAACAAGGCCTTACTTTATAAAAGTTAAAAAGTCAAAAAGTTACTAAAAAGCAAAAAAGTTCATAGTATTTAGGACTTTTGGGCAGGAAGTCTGTGGATCTGAAAAAAAAAAAATTAAAAAAGTCAACGATAGCAACTCAGTGCTGCATTGCATTTCCCGCAAAAAAAAAAAAAAAAAAAAAAAAAAAAAAAAAAAAAAAAACGTGGCACAATGTAAGCCACAAATTTCCATAATAAAAAATAAAAAATTAAAATTAAAATGCACAACATGACAGCTCAATGCTGTTGCATGTGTCAAGAAGGGCAATCTGGTAATTTTGATCTTTGCTACAATATTTTATTACATATTTTTTCGTAAAAAGACAAAAAGTTATCCCAAACATATATTTTTTTCTCTACTTTTTTAACTAAAAAGTTAAAAAGTGTACTTATATAGATCATCTCAAACAACCACTTAATATGACTTAATTTTTTTTTTAATTTTTTTTTTATATTTTAAGAAATATTTAAATTTTTAAGTAATATCAATTGTGATTATTAAACGGGATTTAATTGATTATTACTTAATACATTTAGTTTTAACAATCGAATAAGGTTATCAAACACCTAATGTAAAAATTTTATATTTAAAATTCTGATAAAATGTTTTTTTTTTTCTTGAAATTGTGATAAAATGTTGTTCACTTGAAAATTTATATCTATTATTGCTTAAAATAAAAAAGGTAAAAAACTACCTTGCGATAAGAATTTATCTCGATTAGCACTGCAAATGAACCAAGTTGTTCATGAACAAGCTCGGCTCGGCTCGGCTCGGCTCGGCTCGTTAAGGACTCGACTCGGCTCGGTTCGTTTAGTAAACGAGCCGAGCTCGAGCTCGAATATTAGGCTCGTTTAGTAAACCAGTCGAGCTCGAGCTCGCATAAGCTCGGCTCGTTAAGCTCCGCTCGTTTATCTTTATTTAAATTATATAATAAATATATTATTTATATATTAAATAATATATGAATATATATAAATAATAATATAAATACATTTTTTATACATTAAATAATATTAAAAAAAATTATTGAACCGAGCCGAGCTCGAGCCCAGTTCCTTATCGAGCCAAGCTCGAGCTCAGCAAAGCTCAACTCGGCTTGGTTTGTTTGCAACCCTAATATCGACAGATGGGAAAAGGAGGAAGCAAATAGAAAGTGGGTTGGTCATATTCCTCATTTAAAAAGTTGACATTTTAGTAAGTTATTTTAATTTTTGACTATTATAATAGGTTAAAAAAAAATTATTTAGAAAGATGATTAGATTTTTTTTGTAATTAGATGTGATATTTACGAGAAAAAAGTAAAATAATTATGAATTTAATGCGATATTTTATCTTATACACTATTTTAGTCTATTTTATTATTATTGTTTTTTTTTTATAAATTTTAATCTAAAAAAACCAAAAATCCACTTCTCAAACAGGGCTTGTGATGAGGTTGACTTTCACCAAGGCATTCCTCCATGGGCTGATCATAGCTTTAGCCCCTCTTCTACAACCAAAGACATAGAATTATATGTGAAATCAAGTCAAGAGACTTTTATTAACTAGCTGATCTTTTAAGGGTGAATTATATCAACACTCTCTTTTAGCAAAATCACTTTGATTATTTTATCTATGAATTTATATATTTGACTCATTTAATTATAAAAAGTATATCACTTTTACTCTTTTTAGACCAATTTCAAAAGGAATATATTTGTATGATTTTTTTTATAATTGAGGAAGTCAATATGTACGGGTTCATAAATAAAGAGATCAAAATAATATTTACTAATAATTGAGTGTTTTGAAGTAATTAATCCATCTTTTAATAGATGGTTCTCATCGAAGATGACTAGATTCTCTCTAATAATTTTGGATTAATTATACATATATATATATTTTTAATTTTTTTAGTTTAACTCAAATTTTATTTTGGCCTTTATAATTTTAAATTGAACAATGTAGTCATTACACTTTAAATATGTTTAGTTTGGTGTTTCCGTTCAAGCTAGAGGTAGGGTTGCCAAAATGGCCCGCAGACAAAAAAATAAAAATAAAAAACCTTGATATTACCCATCCCGTCCCATCCCGCTTGTATGCCCATCCCATCCCGTCCCATCCCGCTTGTATGCCCATCCCATCCCATCCCATCCCATCCCAACCCATAAAAATTGATTTTTTAAAATCTAATGTTTAGTTTGATTTTGTTTATTCTCATGTTTAAATCCCATCCCGTCCCATCCCGCTTGTATGCCCATCCCATCCCATCCCATCCCATCCCAACCCATAAAAATTGATTTTTTAAAATCTAATGTTTAGTTTGATTTTGTTTATTCTCATGTTTAAAGTTTTTAATTTTTTTTTCCTTCTATTTTTTTCCTCCACTTGTATGTATTATGTGTTACTTGATTATTTTTTTATTATATTATATGAGATATAAAAAACTGAAATAAATTAAAATACTTAAATTATGTTGAAAAGTAAATAAGAAAAATAACTAATAAAAATATTAAAAATATATTAATGAAAAATGTGTAGAAATTAATAATATAAGTGTAATGAAAAATGTGTAGCCTGGCTAAGTTTGATTTTGGTCTGTAAAAATTGGACTTATGGGTGGGATGTGATTTTAATTTTTTAAATAGGCCCGACCCGTACCAATCCATTGACTAATCAAAGTCTAAAAAATCCGTTAAAATATGATATTTGGACATAATAGTTGTGGGATGGGTGAACCCGTCTTGTCCCACTGATAACCCCTAGTTAGAGGTTAAAGTTAATGATTTTGAGAAACTTTGTATATACAAAAAAAATTAATAAAAATTTAGATGGAAGAATCAAATTAAGAAATTGAATTTAAAATGCACCAAATTATTTAATTTAAAACTATAATAATAAAAGTAAAATTTGGATCAAAATATAAGGTTTAAAAGTGTAATTAATCCAATACTTTTATAACGGTCAGTTAAACCACAAAACACATTTTTAATTACCGTGCACTTGTGCACTTTTTGAGTTGATTGTCGTAATCTTGAAAAAAATTGTTACCTCTTGACTAAAATTATTTTGGGTAAATTATATTGACGCCCCTAAAGATTTTTATTTAATACAAATCTTCTTTCACATTTGAAAAATTACATTTTCCTCCTCGAGATTTATAGTCTCATTAAAAATTGCCTCCTAGATTGCTGATGTCATGCTCTAAAATTTTCTAAATAACCATCTTACCATTTTTCCTATAATTTCTTCTTCCTATCATTATGATTACATTCTATAACTTTTCAACATTAAATTCTACTTGAAGGTATTCTTATTGAATGATGATATACAAATATAAAGTTTATATAGAATTTTTAAACACAATGATATAGCTTATTGGTGACCTTTCACTTTAAAATAAAAATATCCATAAACATGATTTATATTTACAATAAATCACTATCACAATATTTTTATGATATTTTTTGTATAAATTTTTATATATCAATATAATTTTTCATTTTTATTTCTACCATTACATCTAGATATATTTAAAAAGTATAAAATTTGTACAAATTTTTTTTGAAAAAAATTTATTGATTGTAACAAAATAAGATGATGTATATTTTTGTATATTTGATGAATTTTTTTAAAAAATTAAAAAATATTATACTTTTTAAGTATATCTAGATTAGGTGTATCTAAAAAAAAATTTTGCTTAAAATATTAAAAAAATTCAATAAAAATAAAAAACACGAAAAAAATAAATAAAAAACTCATTAACATGACATAAATGTCATTTTAATTTGACAGGAAGATAAATGTAATCTTTCAAATGTGAAGAAGAGATCTGTATTAAAAACAAACCTCAAGGTGTCAGTGTAATTTACCAAATTATTTTATAATGATAATTTAAGAGTGGTTCAAACCACAAATGCCTATTTTGACAATTGAGTTTTATTTTTATTTTTTTAGTTATATCACCTCTTTACTTCATTGCACGTTTTAAAAAAATAAAATAAAAAATATAATGTTTAACCTACTTTTGCAAAATACACCACAATTAATTACCATACACCATCTGATTTGATGCTCGTAGTCTTGAAGAAAATTGTCTTGTTTTGACTAAAAATTATCTTTAGTTTTGTTATTATTCAAAATATTAGATTAAAAATGTATAATTAAAGAAATTTTTAAGAAAAACTATATGCAGGTAAGAAAAAAAAAAAGAAAAAACAGTATAAGCATGTGAAGGTGCAAGTGTGTATATAATGGAATATAAATGAAAAATTATAAGAATGTAAATGCTACTTGTACCCCTCTATATGTTGTAAAAAAAAAAAAAATTTATTCTTTCTATGTAGTGTGTCCAAATTTTTATGGATCTATAGAATAACTCTTGACTTTTGATAGAAAATTGTGATTACTTTTCTGATTATTTTTTCTAATTTATAGACACACCTACTAACGATGTGGCTTGACTAGGTCCTCACCATCGAAGTCTATGAGTTGTTTATGAGGTTGATGTTTATTGATACATTAGTTGACTTGACTTGACTTGTGACTTTGGTCCCGTTTGAGAATTTCATTTTTGATTTTTTTAAGGTTAAAATTTATAAAAAATAAAATAAAATAGATTAAAATAATTAATAAGATAAAATATCATACTCCCTCCGTCTTAAAATATTAGTTTCTTATTTCATTTTTTATTATCCCAAAATATTAGTTCTTAAGTACAAAAATAATATAAATTTTCTATTTTACCTTTCTTTTAAATTCATTAACAAAATAAAAAATACAATTATGACATTGATATTCCTCAAAAAATGTACTATCAAAGGGTAATTTTAGAAAATTAATTTTTTTAAAGTGCAATAATTATACTACTAAAAAAAGTTAGATTTCTTAAAAGGGACCATTATTTTGGGACGGAAGGAGTATTAAAATTCTAATTGTTTCATTTTTTCTTTTACAAATATCATACTTCCTCTGTCCCAAAATAATGGTCCCTTTTGGAGAATCTAACTTTTTTTGGTAGTACAATTATTGCACTTTAAAAAGTTAATTTTCAGAATTACCCTTTTGATAGTACATTTTTTGGAAATATCAATGTCATAATTGTACTTTTTATATTGTTTATTAATTTAAAAGAAGGGTAAAATAGGAAATTTATATTATTTTTGTACTTGATTTTTGAAGATGGACTAATATTTGGGACAATGAAAAATGAAATAAGGGACTAATATTTTGGGACGGAGTGAGTATTTAATTACAAAAAAATTCAACCATTTTTCCAAACATAAAAATTTTAACTTACTAAAATAGTCAAAAATTAAAATAATCTATTAAAATGACCAACTTTTCAAACAAGACCAAAGTCATGAGAATTATTGCCATGCACCTTCCAAGTCGGTGGTGGTTGTCTTTGAGGAAAAAATTGTCCCATCTTTGACTTACGTGTAAGTCTTAATAACTAAACTAATTTATTGTTCAATAAGTCTTATGATAAAGGGTAAATTACATAAATACACCCCCTAAAATTTGCTTAAAATACAAATTGCCCCCTCGGGTTTGAAAAATTACAAATACCTCCCTATCGAAATTTTTTATTTAACAAAATTAATTGAAAAAATGAAATTTCTAACTGTTCACTTATACAATAATAAAATTGTCTGAATTATTAATTGAAATAAAATTTAAACATTATTAAAAATTGTTAATTAACTTAATGATTTATTAATAAGAAGACCTATTTGTTATGAAATTAGAAACCTTAGAGGGCATAATGTAATTTCTAGAACTATAGGGGTAATTTGTAATTTAATTAAATCTCAGGGAGTGTGTTTGTAATTTATCCTATGATAAATGTTGACATTTTTTTTATCAAATATTATTAAAAAAAGATTACTAATTGTTAATTTTCAGTGACAGTATAAAAATTGTCATTAAAAATATCACTAATTATAAGTTTTAACGATAGTTTAAAAAATTCATCACAAAAAATTACTAATTTTTAACTTTTAGTGACAATTTACAAAAAATTTCACAGAAAAATGTTACTAATTGTAAGTTTTAGCGACAATTATAAAAATGGTAACAAAAATAGCCACTAATTGTCCATTTTTAGCTATATATACTAAAACTTATTTTCAATAGAATTTAATGAGAATTAAATCTAATTATTAGAAACTATTGATAATTTACCATAAAAATATCTTTAACTTTGCCACATATTCAAAAAAAAATTTATTTAAATGTTACTAATTGTAAGTTTTAGTGACTCTTGAGGAGTTTATTCCGATCCAGTCGAGAGTTCGAGATGAACACTAAGCTTGAGTCCTATGAAGGGAGACTTCTAGAGTCTAGGTCACTGTTGGTTATAAAAGTGAGGCACCTCCATGGGTCTAAGGTATGATTTTATTTGTGGCGCTTTAATTTGTGTATTGAGTACTTGTGTGAGATCTTTGAGAAATTGATTAACTGACTTGATCATCGGAGTGCATCCAGGTGGACGAACCATTGCGGTATTCTCATTTTCTTGTTGGCAGGTGGCTGGTTTCATCTATTCTGTCGTGTGCTCTCCAGCTGAGTACTCTATTTGGTTGTGTGATCGGAAATTAACACCCACAATAAGGGAGTTTTTTAAAATCGTAATGGGGGCGAGTCTCCCTCATATGTCTATTCTTGGCATAGCCAAGATTGTTGCAGTTGGAAAGAAGTACAATGTAATGAAATTATTGGCCCCGTTGTTAGGCTTGATGATCGGACATCGATCACTATATGTTTGAATCACATTTGTTTTAAAAAATAGATAACAATTATAGTTTTAAGAGTAGCCATATGTTTTTGTAGTACAAATGTGATTCAAACATATAATTATCGATATTTGATCATTTTAATTTTTTTCATGAATATTTTACTCAACGATTCTTAAAAAGTGAACAATTCATATTATCGAAGTCAGTGCCAAAATAGACACAAAAAATTCAAATACTCTCTCAAATTGAAATGACCAACTTAAAAGAATCCAAACTTTTTTTTTTGTCCCCCTTTTCTCTACACGCATTTTTTTTTATTTTTACAATTTATGGGACTCATTTCGAGTTGTATTTTGATGATTTGAATCGTTCAAATTTTAGAAAACATCGAGAAGAATATACTTGTAAAAAATCAAGTAGATCGAATATCAATAACTCGTTTATCAAGTTATATTTGTATTCAGTTTGATACATACATATTCATTATATATATATAGATGTGCTTTGATGAAAAGGGTTATTGATATCCAATTAATTTAATTTTAAAAGTATACTCTTCTCAATGTTTCCTAAAATTTAAACAATTCAGATTTATACTGGCCGCACAATAGTCACCGATGTACTTCACGCACAGCAGTGACATAACAAGACTATACATAAGATATAGTGTATTCTACTATTTAAATGCAAGGGTAAATGACACTAATATCTCCTAAGGTTTGGCGAAAATACAATAAATCGTATAAGTTTAATATAATTACACTAGCATCATTTTAAATAAAGTTACAATAACTGAAATTAATATAAATTATAGGTGTGGGGATATATTTTCTGAGTACCAACACGTGGCAAGGTGACGCCGACATGTTAGCCGAGGTGCCACGTGTTCTGGACTTGACGCCGAGGTTATTTCGGCGTGGCCGAGGTAATCTCCGAAGATATCGGAATCCGAGATAAGCAGACAAGGGATAAGAGTCCTAGAATGAAGAAGGACTTCAAGATGGATAAGGATAATAATCTTAAGGGATCTATCCTTATCTATTAGGGAGTCCAAAGTAAACTCTAAATAGGAGTCCATAGAAGTCAGGCTTCTATTGGGACTGGGATTGAGTTAACTATAAAAGAGAGGCACCTCAATGGGTCTAAGGTACGCAATTTATATTCTGAATAGTGAGTCTGCATTATTGATTATGTTTGAGAGATATACTGACTTGATCGTTGGAGAACCCCCGGGTGGACGAACCACCGCCAGAATCTTCTCTTTCTGTTGCAGGTCAGCCAGGTGTCATCTATTCTGCCGGTGCTCTCCAGCTGAATACTGAGTCAGCAGTGTGGTCAGAAAATCACCCACACAATTTGGCGCCGTCTGTGGGAAGAAAGTAGAATAGATGGCCAGTAACGGACAGCAAGAAAAGATTGGGAACGACACCCCTGCTAGGAGTGGGAGACCTATCGACCTTGATGTCGAAGGAGACAACCGCAACATAGAAACTCGTGACCAAAATCATGGAGTGAAAGACGTCGGCCAGGAGGGCGGCATACCAAAGAAGACAGACCAAGACAGGTATTATAACGAAGAGGACCTCCAGGTATGGAAAGATAGATGCCTGCCGAGGGATGAAGAAGTAAAAGAGATGGCAACCAAGTTGGCAGACCTGCAATCGGTCGTCAACTTCATGATGCAAAACAATGTCATGCAACCACCATTCCTGCTGCAGGACACGCCAATTCCAGCGGTCAATACCCAAAAGGGAGGGCAGAAAACAATCCCTATAGCCCCTTAGCACACCAGGAGCGAAAGACACTCTCACCGGCCTTCAAGGGAGGTCGGGCGAGGAGAATCAAGAAGAGAAGGGTCATGGAGGACACACCGCACCAAGGAAGCAGACCTCACAGAACATTAGAATGTTCAGGGGAAGGCGCTATGCTTTGACACACCTAATGAAGAGAGGTCGAAAAGGGCTCACAACGAAGCCGAGAGCAGTGCTCCGAAAAGACTGAAATCAGGAGATAGCCGAGCTCCTGGCTGGACCAAAGAGGACCTAAGAGATTACTTCAAAAGGAAGCAAGATCATGCCAAGGTAACTTCCCTTGTTAAACCGAGAACACCATTCTTGGTAGAATTAGATAAAATTGAGGTCCCAAAAAGATTCAGTATGCCGAGGTTCCAAATATACGATGGTAAGTCAGACCCCAACTTCCACGTTGGATTATACTTGAACTCAATGGCATTGTATAGTGGGAACGAGCCGTTGCTCTGCAAAGTGTTCCCCTCGTCTTTCGGAGAGATTGCATCAGATTGGTTTCACAAACTACCAAAGGGAAGTGTGAAGACTTGGGAAGGCTTGGCCGAGATGTTTGTGGCCAGGTTCGTGACAAACAAGTTACAGCCATTAAGGGTGGACGCATTAATGGCTCTAAAGATCAGTAAGGATGAGGGCCTTAGGGCCTACGCAAAAAGGTACTATGAGGTATTCAATCGAATACTTGAATGTAATCAAGAAGTGGCGGTCGTATCTTTCAAGAACGGCCTGAAAGATGACTGCTCACTACGAAAGTCATTGGCAAAGACATTACCGAAAAACATGGAAGAGCTCATGGCCAGAATCGAGAAGTATGCTAGAGCCGAGGAAGATTCGTCGGGGAATAAGGAGACGAAGAATGAGAAAGGAAACGGCTTGCCGAAATGAGGTCGAGGTAACAATGGATCCAGCAAGCAAGAGGCAGAACTAAGGGCTGCACAGGCAGTGACAATTGTGTTCCGAATCCCAATTCACAAAGTCCTGGATCAAATTCGGAACCAGCCCTATTTCAGAACACCAGCGAGGGCACCAGGAGAATTTATGAGAAGAAACGTTGGCAGGCATTGTGCTTACCACAATGAAGATGGGCACATGACTCAGGGTTGTAGAGCCTTAAAAGCACACTTAGAAGACCTAGTAAAGCAAGGCCATCTAAGAGACCTTGTCGATGAGGCCAGAACAAGGGAAGAACAGGCAAGGTTGCCTCAGGCGCTAGCAGCCCTGCCTCCCCCAGCACAACAACCTCAGGTAGGAGGACCTCGGGTAATTAATGTAATTCACTCAAAGGTCAATGAAAACGAAATCAGGGGGGAAACCCAGAAGGTGAGACACTCACAGCATGTCTACCAAGTCGGGGAAAAGAGACATCGGGCAGAGGAGTGCCAAGGACCAGTAGTGTCCTTTTCTGAAGCCGACCTTGAGATGGTGCAGCATCCGCATAATGATGCCATGGTAGTATCCCTCCAGGTTGGGGAGTGCCAAGTGAAGCGCATCCTGATTGACCAAGGTAGCTCTTGTGACATCATGTACGTCCGATGTTACAAGGAGCTCGACCTTCACCCAGACGATATGGAGCAGTCTAATAACCCCATGGTCGGGTTCAATGGAATGCCAACATGGCCACTGGGAACAACCAGCTTGGAGGTGCAAGCAGGCACCAGGAAGATAGCAACAGAGTTCACCGTAATTGACACACCCTCCCCTTACAACATCATCTTGGGAAGGCCATGGTTGCATGCAATGGGGGCAGTTCCCTTAACATTGTATCAACTATTGTGGTTCCCAACAGAACATGGGATTGAAGAGGTCAGAAGAGATCAACTGCAGGCAAAGAATTTCTCCATGGCAGCAATGAAATCCACCTGCAGCATTCAAAAACCAGAGAAGGCAGAGATTGAAGATGAGGACATAGAGGTCCTAGAGGATGTCGGCAAGAAGCCAGCCTACAAGAGTGAAGAAGATAATAAGGGTAAAGTGTTGCCAAGACCCTGGAACACTTGTAATCTGAAAATTTTCTGTCATTAGATTTTGCTTGTTATTTGCCGACGTCATAAATAAAATTTTAGTAGAATTCTTCAACACTCGTGACTTAATAAGATACGTAATGTTATTTCTGGAATACATGTGTAATGAGAACCCAAGTGGAACATAGGTTCACATTAGGGGGCAGAGGCAGAGAGAAGGAGATGATGTTTAACGCTTGTTGAAACTTGAGAAAAGTTTACAAGCATAGTTAAACCGAGATGATGTTTAACGCTTGTTGAAACTTGAGAAAAGTTTACAAGCAGAGTTAAACCGAGGTGATTTTTAACGCTTGTTGAAACTTGAGAAAAGTTTACAAGCAGAGTTAAACCGAGATGATGTTTAACGCTTGTTGAAACTTGAGAAAAGTTTACAAGCAGAGTTAAACAGAGATGATATTTAACGCTTGTTGAAACTTGAGAAAAGTTTACAAGCAGAGTTAAACCGAGATGATGTCTAACGCTTGTTAAAACTTGAGAAAAGTTTACAAGTTGAAGACTAAGGTTAAATACTTGTTAAAATTTGAGAAAAGTTTACAAGTTGAAACCAAGGTTATATTAAGCTGAAGCACTTCTGCAGTTGCCGAAGTAAATCATCGGTTTGTATAAACCGAGGTGTGTCACCCCGAAAAGGTTGCACAAAGAAGGAAGAGTATATACATGCAGAATATTCTAAGTATAGAATCATGCAAAAGCAGTAAAGAGAAGACAAAGATACAAGCATTCAGAGAAGAAAAGTTGTATTAACAATAAAGAAAAAGGGGGGAACATCGGCCATATGCAAAGCTTACATTGTCTCAAAAAACAAAGAAGTACAAAAAAGAAACAAAAGAGAAGACATCAAAACTAAGATTCCTCAGCATCAGCAGCAGGCTGGGTTTGGACTTCGGAAGACTGTTGAGAAGCCACCTCGGCCGCCTTTTCCGCCATAAGCTCAGCGTCAATTTCTTGCAAAGTTTCATCAAGGCTCTTGTCGGCAAAGGTGACGTCGGTTGATGCCTTCTCAGGTGCAGCATCTTTGAGAACCTCATCACCCTCCTCATCTTGAGTCAAGTCTAGGACTTGCTCATTCTGAGAAAGGGACTTGGCCCTAGCAGTTTCCTTTGACTTCCTCACCAAAACCTCCTCCTCAGATTCAGAATCGTCATCAGATTGAGCTGGAGTTGGCGGCGGAGGGAATGGAAGAGGAATGACATCAACACTCCAGAGAGGCGAGTCCTCAGGGACTTCAAGTTTTTTTAGAAGAGACATCCAACCAAGGGTAAAACCCTTGTTGCATGCCTGCTTCACTTGCTGTTCATAGGCCTCCGTGACATCGGCCATGCCCTGAGCATATGCCTTCTCGTCGGCATCCTTGATTTCGGCCTCTTTGGTGGCCAAGGCCTCTTGAAGCTCTTTTTGGGCCTGGGCCATTTTTTCCTCGGCCTCTCTTTTTTCTACCTCAGAAACCTTCCTGATGGCCTCAGCAGATTCAGCTTTCTCTTCGGCATTGGTTTGAGCTTTGATGGCAGCCTCGGCCTGGTCCTCCAACTTCTTCATTTTTGATTGAAGACTTTTGTTGGTCTTTTGGAGATTGAAGACCTCCTTCTTCATCTCGGTCAGCTTCTATCGATTTTTAAAAGATTGTACAGAAAAAGAATGGGCATGCTGGATGGCCTGAAAATAAGCAAGACAAAAGTTATTACAAAATTTTCTAAGTACAAGAAAGAAAGAAGAAATTACCAAATAGAAAATACTTACTTGAACAGAATGCTGAAGCATCAGAGCATAGTTTTCGTACTCGTTCATCTCGGCGTTCCGGTCAAGATCGCCGGGAAGGAGCAGAGCAGTACTGAGGGCAACACCGACGTTAATGTCGTCGGCACTATCATTGGCCATGACTGGCTTATCTTCCAGAGTGATTTTGGGGGCCCAGGGAGCATTATGCTTGGAAGACCACGAGGTAGTTGCAGCAGATGACCTCGGCTTCTTTGATTTTGGGGATTCAGTTGGTTGGGCCTCAGAATGCCTCTTCCCAGCAGAAGGTTCAGATTTGTCACTCTCAGCCAATCTAGAAATCGGCAGAGTATCCTCACTCTTAACTTGAGTTACCTTCGCCTTTGGTTGAGCCTTCTTGATTCTTTTCGGCTTCGGCGGAAGTTGGGTTTGTGTTGGCGGAGCATCAACATCAGAAGGGATGATGGCCAGGAGATCTTTTGCAACAGGTTTTGGGCGGCCCATTTCGGAAAAAGAAACTGTTCGGTGTCGACGACGGCATTGAGATATCAGAATCAAGTATGGAGCCGAAGTTGACGGCTGATCAGCTGGATCAGAGGTTGACCCCTGATCAATCTGAGATGTGGACGCAGCCTGTGGAGTTATGGCAGAAGGTGGAGAAAGGCTTTTCTTCTTCTTCTTTGGGACATCGGGTAGAGCTGACTTGTATGTTGGAATAAAGTTGAGAAGCAGAGGTGCCTTCCGTTTGTGCACTGGCAAGTCCAAAAGTCTTCTCAAATCTTTGCTGGGCAAGAAAGACTCGTGGAAGCCCTTTGGTGGCTTAGGAAGAGCTGCAAACAAAACAGACATCAGAGACAGATAAAGTATGAAAGACTTTGAAAACAAGTATAAACACAGGGCTCTTACCATTGCCCTCTACAAAGACTGATTGAGGAAGAGGGAAGAGATGGAGGTCCTCATCTGGGGCGAACTCCCAGTTCCCCGAAGTAATGAAATAGTCATCCCCAGTTCCCTTGTTGGAGTCAAGGAGGTCGGCAATGATTTTGTATTCGGTGGACCTCAGCTTGAGGTGGTAAACATAGCCGGTGTCTTTTTTGAGGCCACACATGGTATAGCAGTATTGGATGTCGGCTAGTGTGATCCTAGCGTTTTCTTGCTTGGTTAAAGCTATGATACCATTGATGGTTCGATAGGAATTGATAGAGAGTTGCATCGGGTTCAACTTGTAGTAATGAAGAATCTCACGAAAAAGGGTGTTAAGTGGAAGCCGAAGTCCACACTCAATGAAGGCTACCACAGGGAAGGGCATGGAGTTAGTTATAGGCATGATGGAATCGTTATCCCCAGCCAATCTCTGATTGACGTCGGTTGGAATTTCAAACTCTTGTCTAAAATGTTCTAGCTTGGATGTGGTGTCTACCCTATGTTTCCACATACCCATGATGTCGGCTTAACCAAAGGTATTGAATTCTAGAAAGAAGATGTTTTAAAAGGGTTATTGGGACCTCGGCAAAAACCTAGATATGTGCTGGTACAAGAATTTGTAAGGATTGTTTCAGCTTTTCCTAGAAATTGGAGGGTTCTACAGACAAATCCCAAACCTAGATCTATAAACACAAAGATTGAAGGCACAAATCTGGAAAATACAAAGAAAACAGAAAACAAAAACGAAATTCAGAGTCAAGAACAAAGATGGGCTATCAAGAACATAGTAAGTACAAGGGGTACAAGGTCAAAAACTGTTGTAAAAGTGCAAGAAAGTGGTGAACAGTGCGTGTATTCAAGACATGGGCAGGAGCAAAGTCATAAAATGAGCACATTCAGACAAACGATTCACAAATTAAGTATTTGAACGAAGCAGTAATGACAACAAGTAATGAAGAGCATCAAAAACTGAAAATAGGAGAAGCAGTAAACTTACCGAAGAAAAGAAGCCGGTGTCGGGATCGCCGAAGTTAGACGACGGTTACAGAAGTAACAGAACGACGAAAACTTCATTGGAAGGGAGGAATGAAAGCAGTTACAGAGCTTGAAGTCTGGAAACAATGGCGTATTCAAGAGCTAGAGAGAGAAAAAGCAAGAGAATCGAATGAAAAGTGGAAAAACGAAAAGAGGGAAACAAGTTTTATCAAAAACTTGAAACGGCGGCAAAAAAAAGGACAGTTAATGCGCCTAGAGTAGCGAATGTGTCAGACGGCGCACGCAAGCGCGAGACGGTTTTCAGAAGCGTCACAAGCACGACCCAGTGAGAATGAGCCACGTGGCTGAAACAGTTGAATGGTGATGTATGACAGCTCATACGCATGAAAGAGTTCATTGGAATTCTTGTTCTTTAAGAAGACATGTCGGCCTGAAATGAATGATCTTGGCTGAGAGACTTTAAACCGACGTACTGGCCGGAAGTACCGATATAGGTTCCATCACCTCAGAATGCGGAGGTAATAGAACCTAGGGGGCAGTTGTGGGGATATATTTTCTGAGTACCAACACATGGCAAGGTGACGTCGACGTGTCAGCCGAGGTGCCACGTGTCCTGGACTTGATGCCGAGGTTATTTCGGTGTGGCCGAGGTAATCTCCGAAGATATCGGGATCCGAGATAAGCAGATAAGGAACAAGAGTCCTAGAATGAAGAAGGACTTCAAGATGGATAAGGATAATTTCTTAGGGGATCTATCCTTATCTCTTGGAGAGTCCAAAGTAAACTCTAAATAGGAGTCCATAGAAGTTAGGCTTCTATTGGGACTGATATTGAGTTAACTATAAAAGAGAGGCACCTCCATGGGTCTAAGGTATGCAATTTATATTCTGAATAGTGAGTTTGCACTATTGATTATCTTTGAGAGATATACTGACTTGATCGTCGGAGAACCCTCGGGTGGACGAACCACCGCTGGAATCTTCTCTTTTTGTTGCAGGTCAGCCATGTGTCATCTATTCTGCCGGTGCTCTCCAGCTGAATACTGAGTCAGCAGTGTGGTTAGAAAATCACCCACACAATAGGTGAACATTGAAATAAAATGTTCAACTCCGCATAAAATGAAGGAAAATATTTGAGACAATCAAAAATCTCCCACAATGTTGTGATCTAACAAATGTCAGTTTTTGATTGGTTATACACCGGGGTGACAATTGAGTTAAAAATTAATTTTTTGATTTCTTTTTGTCATATTATTTTTTTACATTTTTACACATTTTAAAAAAAAAAATAAAAATGTCAAAAAACTAACTTTTAACTTATTTCTTAAAATACATCACAATTAATTACCATGCACCTTCTGATTTGGTGCTCGTAGTCTTGAAGAAAATTATCATCGTTTTGCTAAAAATTATCTTTAGTTTTGCTATCATTCAAAATATTAGATTAATAATGTATAATTAAAGAAAGGGTAAATTAGAAATACTCCTTCTTAGATTTATTTAAAATATAATTTGTCTCCTGTAATTTGAAAAATTATAAATATTTTTCTGTCAGAATTTTTTATTTAATAGAATTAATTGAAAAAGTAAAATTTCTAACTGTTTACCTATAAAATAATAAAATTATCTAAATTATTAATTGAAATAAAATTTTAACATTATTAAAAATTGTTAATTAACTTAATGATTTATTAATAAAATGATCTATTTATTATAAAATTAAAAATCTTAACTTAAGAGATATTATGTAATTTTTAAAATTATAAAAAATAATTTATAATTTAAATAAATCTCAAAAAATATGTTTGTAATTTGCAGTTAAAGAAATTTTTATGGATCTATAATTTGGATAAATCTTGACTTTTGACAGAAAATTGTGATTAATTTTCTGCCTATTTTTTTCTGATTTACAGGCCTACCCACTAACGATGTGGCTTTAGTAGGTCCTCACCATAAAAGTCGCACAAGTTGTTGATGAGATTGATGTTTATGGATGCATTAGTTGACTTGACTTGTGGCTTGAAGTCATGGGAATTATTGTCATGCACCTTTCAAGTTGGTGGTGGTTGTCTTTGTGAAAAAAAGATAAATTATAAACATATTTTTTTAGATTTATTTAAATTATAAATTATTTTTTTTAATTTTGATAATTATATTATATCTCTTAAAATTTTTAATTTCATAATAAATAAGTCTTTTTATTAATAAATCATCAAGTTAATTAACAGTTTTTAATAATGTTAAAATTTTATTTCAATTAATAATTTAGATAATTTTATTAGTGTATTGGTTGACAATTAGAAATTTCACTTTTTTTAATTAATTCTGTTAAATAAAAAATTTTAACATAGAGATATTTATAATTTTTCAAATCACAATGGACAATTTATATTTTAAGCGAATTTCAAAGGGTGTATTTGTAATTTATCCTGGAAAAAATTGTCATTCCTAACTTGTGTATAAGTCTTAAGGAGTGAATTTAGTATTTAATAGATTTTATAATAATTAATGATATTTTTTTATCAAATATTATTAAAAAATATTATTAATTGTTAATTTTTAATGACAATATAAAAATTGTGGTAAAAAATATCACTAATTATAAGTTTTAGCGATAGTTTAAAAAAAATTTCACAAAAAAGTCACTAATTCTTAATTTCAGCGATAATTTAAAAAATTCGTCATAGAAAAATGTCACTAATTGTATGTTTTAACGACAATTATAAAATTGTGACAAAAAAAATTACTAATTATCAATTTTAGCCACATATGTAAACAATTGTCACAAAAAATTATTTTTAGTGACGATTTTATTAAAACTTATTTTTAATAAGACTTTATAAGAATTAAATCCAATTATTAGGAACTATTGATAGTTTATCCTAAAAATATCTTTAACCTTGCCACATATTCAAAAAAATTTATTTAAAAATTTATCTGAAATTAAAATGTATGGACAAGATTCAATTTCATTATGACGGATTAAATACCAATTTTAAATTTATTCTCCACACTCTACTTTCTAGAATAAATTTTGATTAAATTCTCTGGATAACTAAAATTATTCAACCAATTTGGCATGCCTTTTTATAGGACAAATTATATTAGTGGTCTCTATATTTTACTATTTTGTATCATTTTAGTTTTTACATTTTCAATTGACTTAATTTTGATTCTTAATTTTAGATTTTGCATGAATTTGGTCTAATTGATAATATTATTAGTGTTTTTGACAAAAAATGATCACTGATTGGTTGAAGTTAACTCACTAAATTGAATAATTTTATAATTTTTGCCTTTAAAAATATGACACATGTCACTTACATGTGTATTTTTTATATATAAAATAAAAATTAAAAAAATTGTTATGAGTTATAATGAACTGAACCCAATCCAGACAAAGTCATAAATTTATAATCAAATTTGAGCCAATTAAAATTATAGAGATTAAAATGACACAAGAACCAAAGAACAGGACTAGGGTCTTAATTTTGCCCCTTTTATATTGCAACTCGAACATGCATATCCTCAATGGAGTAGATGATATTGCTATAAGATCCACCATCCTGTTTGATCCTATTTCCTGTTGCATTGTCTTTTGTGCCTTTGAGAACTAGATGAAGTTCAATACGAGGAAATTCTCCACTATTGGACTCCTTTTAGCTGTTTTGCTTTTTCAATGAAACAACATTGTCCTGTTTGTGCAATGCTTCAACCATTGGTCGCATAGAAGAAAAGAGGCAAGCTCTTCTAAAGTTCAAAGATAGTTTCACAAACTTTACCGGTCGACTATTATCTTGGTCAGGAACAGACGCACGATTCTAACTTAAGGGGCAAACATCTATGCTAACAAAAAGTTTAAAATAAAAGTATAGAACATAATATTAATTTCTATCAACATAAAAAGTAAAAAATAAAATGAAAAAAGTATATAAATAAGCATATTTTCTTGTATCCATATTGAGCTACAAAAATAATAATTGTAAAATAATATAAGACATTTTGAATTGTCCTCAACACTCTTTTTTTGTTATTACATGCATTCATGATAAAATCAGTACTAAAACCTTAAGCAATGTTAAATACAACTCATAAATTGTTGACAAATTTTGAAACCCAATTATGTTTAGAAGTATGAAGCTTATTGTTTTGACCCGTGTGTTTCATAGATATAAAGAATGGCCACTTATTTTTAAAAAACCTAAGGAAACGAATTTGTATAATTTTAAAATAAATAATAGAAATAGTAGTATAATAAGGGAGTGTTTTAAAATCGCAGGGGGATGCAATCACCCTTGTCTCCCCCCTAGGTTCATTCTTGGCATAGTGTCAAGGTGCGCCTGTAGACGTCCCCGAACGCCCCGGGAGGGATGAACTCCCGTTCTGTTCATATTGGGTCACTACAGTTCAAGGACTCAAATGTCACGGTTCTTAATCTTGAACCAAAGAGTCCAAATCCAGCAAATCGATTTTGAAAATAGATTTTTTAGAAAGAAGTGCCAAACATGGACTGCTTTGCCAGATACAGAGTCGCCACCTAAATATTTTATTTTTGGAAAATTTAGGAAACCCTGACTCGTTTGCCTAAGGCCACGTGTCCGTCATCACCAAAGTTGCCTCGGCTCGGGAACTTGGGTACGATTGGGGAAGGTCACTTCGTGAGCACCCCCGCTCGCCCGATCAAAGATCGGCCTCTACTAACCATGATATCTAGTTTTGAAAACATTGTGTGCTCTTATTCCGGTTATTAGCCTAGGTTACTATGTAATGCGCACATCATACAAGTATAGACTGAGTCGCCTGAATTGGAACAAAACACTTCATGTTTGTTTGTTTGAAAAATGGTTTGATGGTGCTACCCGCAGGTGGGCTAAGACGTGGATTTGCCACCCTCGGGTGGGCTTAGAAAACATGATTTTGCCACTATCTAGTGGGCTTAAAACAAACAATCAACGCATTGTTCCAATTTAAATAACCCAACCTTCACCCACAGGCATTCAGGCAGTTATATCACATAAGCAAATAGCCTCATGGTAAGCATGCTATTCATGGCAGTCACTCACACGCATGGAAGGATGCTAAAGCATAAAACTCACCGAGTACTCCAAGCCAAAACAGAAGCTAATTAGAAATCCATGCATGAATCCTAAGTATACAGAAATGCCTAATGCGACACATGCAAAAATGCAACTATAGCAGGCTCAGCTATTCTAAACATGGCATATGAGATGCAACAGCTATCAAGTATTCAACTTGGAATTGAAATATAAATGCAGTTAGTATGATGCGCCGAGCCCGGTGTGTGCAAAACAGATGAATGAATGCAAACATGCTATCATACTGTATGCTAATTGAAACATGCCCTAATCTAACCATCATAAGCGGGTAAATAAAAGGGAAGCAAGACGTGGGGTTGGAAGACATACATCACACACACGCACACTTATTACAATTATGCCCTCGCGCAGAGGGTCCAAATAAATAATATACAGTCCCAAATAGTACAGTCCAAATAGTACAGTCCAAAATATGTACAAATTCTAATTAATTTACAGATTAACTAAGAAAAATAATAAACTGGCATGCAAGCCAGGGACCGCCTTGACTCTTCTTCTGATGATGAATGATGCATGTCCGGGTTGCCTTTCCGCGGAAATCCATGGCGATGCCCCAGTTAGCCTCTGTTTTGCAATTGTTTTTGGAAAGCGCGCCAAGCTCCGGAAGACTGTTGATTCTTGATTTGCTGCAACAGAGAGCAGGAAAGGGGCATGGCAATGTATTTTCACAAATGTATGTATGCCTCGATCCTCGTGAAACCAATCACGCATCTCGATACATGATGGCCGAGGAGTCGAATTGCACAACTCAATATGAAATGAATGCACAGGAAAACACAACAAAACCTAACTCCATCACGGATGATCCGGAGTGTCGGTGACTAGGGAATTGAGACACGTTCCGTCACTCGGAGTACGAAACGTACCTCGTTTCCCGTGCTCAGGCTAACTCCTATCCCAAACACAATGCAATATGCATGACATGCATGAATGCAACTAACATACAACCTAGCATGCACAATGCTATGAAATGGCATACACAATGCATAATGGGCTTACACCAACACAAGTGGACCTCGGCCACACTCACATAAGAGGCCATAAGATGAAAATGAGACAACTCGAAATGCGTGCACATGTGCACGCAAACCGAGGACCGACCCTAAGGCACCAAAATGCCACTCTAACAAGACATGGTAAGGCATGGAACATGGCATACTAGCACACAAATTTCAGTACCAAAAAGTGATGCAAAACAGCCCCGAAACATGCAAACATGGCACCCGATGCATGGAATGGTCCCGAAATGCAAGATTAAGCACATGAAATGACTTGTAGCTATACAAAGCATGCATAATTCGAACATGAAGTGTGAAGAAAGATTCAAGGCAGTCCCAAAATAAGCATGTTTACAGTTTAGAGTGAGGCCAAAAGGTGAACACAAATGGGGCTAAGCTAGCATGCAAAAATGGCCCCGAAAGCGAGATAATGAAGCAAGTAGCAGCTGATGGCCCTAAAAAGATGAGGGCCCTTCAACAATGTTGAAGAGGGGCCCAAAACATGTCATTCTACAGTTGATGACCAAACCCAAAACAGTGCACAAGCATGCTCAAAATACTATGCAAAAATAAGGCCTAAAAAGAGGTTTAAACACAAAGTATAAAAAGGATGCTTCAAACAGTAAAAGACCCTTAATGAAACATAAATAGGGGGTCAAAATAAGGCCATTTACAGTTCGGACCAAAGCTCAAAAATATAAGCACAAAGGGCTAACAAATCATGCAAAAATGGGGCCAAAAGAGGGATACAAAGGCAAGTGACATATGGAGGCCTCAAACAGTGATGAGCCCTTCAACAATATTGAAGAAGGGCTCAAAATAAGCACTTCACAGTTTACTACATGCCTCAAAATAGATTATACATAGGCCAAAAATAATATGCAAGAAAATGGCATACAAGAGAGGTAATGAAGCAAGTGCAAAAAGGAAGTCTCAAACAGTGAGAGGCCCTTAATGAAATATGAAATAGAGCTAAAAAAAAATGATATTTTCAGTTATGGTTGGAGCTCAAATATACAAGCTAGAAGGGCTAAGAAATGATGCAAAAATGAGCTCAAAATAAGGGAAAAGTGACTCACCCTTGTAGACCAATTCTTTAGCTGCCTTTAGACCAAGAAATGTTGCCTCCTAAGCGCTGAGAAGGCTCTCCAAGCTGCTGGAATGGAGGTGGTGGTGTAGAAAAGGGTGTAGAACTTGGATGTTTTGAGGGTTGAAGAGAGGGAGAAGAAGGTGTATGTATGCAAGGCTCCAAAGCAAATTTTCTCAACCCCTAAACCAGAGCTGGAGGCTGGTTTATATAAACAAAAGAGGGGGAGAAAGAGGGTGAAAAATGGGGGGGAAATCAATTCAAGTTTCTCCCCAAAAGTTGGCCCCCCGGATATAAAATCTGGAGGGGAAAAAAGTGTATTTTTGTAGTGTGCCAACTGTAAGGAATCAGGCCGGCCAGGTATTGGAACTGCAGGTGGCCGGCCGGCTCTCCCCATGGCCGGCCGGCCAGGGGTCAAAAAAGGCCAAGTGTAATTACTAGCCGACCACCACAAATTGGTGGCCTCCCAGGTGTTCTTAACACAACCCTGTGGTCAAAAATTGGCAACAGTGAACCAGGAGAGAGAAAATGCCACTTTTAGGAGGGGTTCAAAAGGGTCAATCACAATTATTAGCCGACCATATGATATTGGTGGCCTCCCAAGTGTGTACAACACAAATATGTGGTTTAGAGTTGGAAAAAGTGGCCTTAGGGTGGTCAACATTGGCTTTCGAGTGAGAAAAACGGGCGTCAGAGGGCGATGAAGGAATATAACTGGTTTCTGAAACAATTACTAGCCTCCCACCCTTCTACGGCCTTCCTGGTGATGAAACAGAGGTCCCTGCCAAAAATGAACACAAACCGATGCAAAATGAAGGTTCGGGGGCCGAAACGCGCAGCCCGGGGCCCCGAAAACTGACTGTTAGGCACTGGGAGTGGTGTTCGACCAGGAAATTGGTCTCTCGGACCACAGTGTCCCTCAAAAGGGAGGAAATAAGATATATGCCAAAAACCGGAGCAAACAGAGGTGGTTAGGCGGTCCCGAACCGAGGCACACGGCCGACGGCTCCGAAAAATCGGGAACCGGGCTCCGAAATGGGAAAAATGGCCTACGACCATGAAACGTAGCCTACGGCCACTGAGAGATGATCTACGAGACCTCTCCCTCCCCTCGGGAAGAGAAAACAGAGAAAACAGAGCCTGGTTCGCAAACCGAGGCAAAGCACAAAAAAGCCCGGAAGTCCGGAGGCAAGGCTCGCGGCCGAGACTCTGGAACCTCTGAACGAGCACGATATGCAACATCACCAAGCGCTCAATCGGTGACGTCTGAGTCTTAAGGTCGGTGAAAAATGGGGTGTCTACAGTTGCCCCTCTTTGACAGAACTCGGAAGTCACAAGTGACGGGAGTGAATGTCAAAGCCCAGAGACGACCCATTTTTGACAAGGCCAAAGACTTAGACAAACAGACGAGATAAACAGAGATGTGCCCGTAGGCAGGGGGCAAAATGCAAAGCGATGTGCACAAAGCCGGATGTAACTTGATGATCATGCAAATGCAGCAAGCTGTAATGAAGCAAATATTCGCAAATAGATGCAGCAGTTTTAAGCAAGAATGCAAAGCAACAACTACATTTCATGCAGTTAGGAATGCGGAGAATGATTCAATTCTCGTCGCGTCTCACACGGAGAAGATACGATACCTGCGTGATTCGTCTGGTCGCACCAGCCTCAAATGAATCGTACATACAATATCGTGCCTGCAAAAGAAAGAAACTCAACAAGCACAGTATATCTGATAACATATATTCAATGTGATATCGCATGTAGACAAATGTGGTGCCGGTGGAAAAGTGCATCGCAATACGGGAAGAAACGCGCGTGACAACGCGAGTTTAAGCGCGGAGGCTTGGTGATATCAAAGAGAGGTGCACAACGATGGAAGTACGTGCATGAGAATGCAAGTTATGTGCATGACGACGCAGAACGAGCATAAACCAGGGTGCATGTTTGTCACGAAACAACGAGCAATGAAATGTGCGTTTCGGCGAGGGCGACTCGATCGCAGCCTCCGGTTCACTTCCCGGAGAGGTTACAACGTGTTCACGAAGGATACATCTCACTTTTGATGAGTAATGATGAGACACGCATCGGAAGTTGAAGCTGAAGTTCCGGCGGAGCGATTTTCGCGACAGAAAGTGCACTCTTTTTGTACTTTTTCTGGTCCCGGGAACTCCAATCTTCCCCAAAATTTGCAGAGAGCTTGGGACCCACCTAGGGATCACCACTGACCAGTTTTCTTGGGAGAGGGAGGCCATCAGCTAGCTTTTGAAAAGGAGATGGCCGGCCAGCCTGAAAAGGTGGCCGGCCGGCCACTTGCCCAAATCCGCGGGCATTTTGGTCTTTTCACCCTCTTTTCTTTAAATTCACTCACCCAAACACTTTGAGCTCACAAGTGCAGCTCCGAAATCATCTCCTCTAGCTTCCCAAACCATTTTCTCCCTCAGATCTGTGCTCTATACGCGTTTTCCAACGTCCCACGCAAGTTGTTTCCGCGAAATCTTTCAGTTTTAAGCACTTTGAACCGATTAAATTTTGATTTCGGGGCTTCTTTTCTCATTTTCGCCACTTGAGGTGAGTTTGTCTCAATATTTGGAAGATTTTCTCGGGAGTTGACTTTCGTTGACTTTTTCATTTCCCGAGAGTTGACTTTTGTTGACTTTTTCCAATTTTGGCTCATTTTTGCTCATTTTTGCAGATTTTCTGAAATGGCCGGTCATTTTCCTCACGGCGGAGGTCCTCCGGATGCCGGGGATGATTTTGACATCATGGCTCTGCCTCCGGGGGTTCGACCCTTCATACCCGAGAGGTACGCCCC
The DNA here is from genome assembly GCA_036172215.1 of Camellia granthamiana. NCBI lineage: Eukaryota > Viridiplantae > Streptophyta > Magnoliopsida > Ericales > Theaceae > Camellia > Camellia granthamiana. Next base: position 125,189,275 of record CM069911.1, read on the forward strand.
ATCAGCACACATACTTCCGCGAGCTGTTTTCCGTCACTTCACTGACTTTGATGAGCGAGCACCCGGAGATCTGCTTCTGCGGGAGCCAGAGTATCACCTCTCTCATGAGGCGCGGGAGGTATTTACTTCATTTTCTGCATTTTTCATGCGTTTCGTGCCTTTGCCATGTTTGTCTGCTCATTTTGAGTGCATAGCTTATTTTGTTTGCATTCTGAACACACAGTTCGATCACTTTGAGTTTGTGAACATTCAGCCCGTAAATTGATTGTGAACACACGGCACACACTGGTTAAAATTTGAACACGCAGCCCAAACACTGATTCTCTGAACACACAGCCCAAATTGAAAGTGAACACGCAGCACACACTGATTGAGAGCAGAACACGTAGCCCAAACTCTGATTTTCTGAACACACAGCCCGGATTGAAGGTGAACATGCAGCACACACTGATTGAGAGTTGAACACGCAGCCCAAACACTGATTTTCTAAACACACAGCCCAGATGGAAGGTGAACACGCAGCACACACTGATTGAGAGTTGAACACGCAGCCCAAACACTGATTTTCTGAACACACAGCCCAGATTGAAGGTGAACACGCAGCACACACTGATTGAGAGTTGAACACGCAGCCCAAACACTGATTTTCTGAACACACAGCCCAGATTGAAGGTGAACACGCAGCACACACTGATTGAGAGTTGAACACACAGCCCAAACACTGATTTTCTGAACACACAGCCCAGATTGAAGGTGAACACGCAGCACACACACTGATTGAGAGTTGAATACGCAGCCCAAACACTGATTTCTAAACACACAGCCCAGATTGAAGGTGAACACGCAGCGCACACTGATTGAGAGTAGAACACGCAGCCCAAACTCTGATTTTTTGAACACACAGCCCAAATTGAAGGTGAACACGCAGCACACGCTGATTGAAATTTGAACACCCAGCCCAAACTCTAATTTTCTAAACGCACATCTCGAGTTGAAGGTGAACACGCAGCACACACTGATTGAAATTTGAACACGCAGCCCAAACTCTAATTTTCTGAACACACAGCTCGAGTTGAAGGTGAACACACTTCGATGATGAACACATAGCCCACTCACTTTACTTTGCACGCAGCCTAGTCATTTCGTTTGCACACGGCTTATTCATTTCATTTGCACACAACTTTTTCATTTCATTTGCACACAGCTTATTCATTTCATTCTGAAACACGTATTCATTCTGAATGCAGGTTGGTTCTCGCACTGTGCGGGGATACGGCTCCATCGTAGCCAGAGATTGGTACGCCGAGCTTCCGGAGGCCGTCCGGGATTTAGTTGATTTGGCGGGGTTCGGGCCTTTCTGCACTGGGCTCTCGCGTTGTCCTGCCAGGAGGACGCTGATGGTAGCTTTGGTGGAGAGATGGTGGGACACCACCAACTCCTTCCATTTTTCCGCCACGGGGGATTTGACTATGACCCCGCTTGACTTTCCTGTGCTGACCGGCCTTGACGTGGGAGGCTAGCCGATTCCTTACGATGAGGACATGGGCCAGTGGGAGGCCGCTTGGATATATTTACTGGGGGCTCGCCCGCCTGTTGATAGAGCTTCGGGCAGAGTCCGATACACCTGGTTCTCTTCCCATTTTTGGAGGGGGGAGATGGAGCCCGGGACTCCTGAGGAGGCAGCACAGTATGCCCGTGGTTTTCTGATGTTCCTCTTTGGGACTACTTTGTTTGCCGATAGAGGGAACATGGTTGGGCTGTATTTGTTGAGTGCTTTGGTAGACCTATCACGGGTCAAACGATATGACTGGGGTGGAGCCGGCTTGGCTACCCTTTACTGCTACATGAGCGCGACCTCCCGCGGACGGGGAGACTTACTTGGCGGTTATTGGAGAGCCTGGGAGGTACTTTCTGCCCTCTTGATTTACATTTCTGCTCCTCATTACTTGTACATTGCACACACGGCGCAGTTTACACTCTGTATTTTGCCCTCAGCATTTTGTATTCACATTCTGCATTATTTTCCACATTATGGGTCTATGTGTATTTCTCGACATTAGGCCCAGAGATGGTGGTGGAGGGGCCCCTTGTGACCCCGTACTCACTGGTATTCGAGGGCCAGCACCGGCCAAGACCTCGAGAGTCTCTCTTTTATCTACGGCAGTATTTCGACATGGTGCGGTCGACGGAGGTATTTCAAAACTCTCAGTTCTTTCTGTTTTCATCTTTGATCTGTCCTGTACATTCCCGATTTCTGATTGGTTTATGCACTGGTTATCCGCAGATTACATGACAGCCCTGGGCGCCCTTGGGTGAAGGTCTCCGATTCCAATTTGCTGGGGGGTCGGGTGCCTCCAAATACAGGATCCTATTCGAAGGACCAGTTGGTAGGGCTTGGTTTCTGGGGGAGCGTTTCTTGCGTCAGGTATGGGGCTATACTTCTCAGGATCCTCCCTCAGCACCCCCAGTCAGTATGCGGATTGCTGATAGGCTCTCTGCTCGGGATGTTACTGGTGCTATGCTGGGCACTGATGCTTTGCTACATCTTGAGGAGGGGGATTATGCCACTTATCGCCACATATATCTGATGCCCCCATTGACGGGAGTCCGTACTCCATCGATGAGGCCTGTTGGTGTGCCATCTTCGAGTCAGGCCCAGGCTCGGGCTGCAGACGCCCCTTCCACTAGTAGGGTTAGTACATCTAGAGGTGGGGGTGGATCGGTTCCCCCAATTCCTCTGACTCTTCATCATCCTGGCTGGCCAGACATGCCGACCGAGTTGACAGGGTGGCGATTCGGGACCCCCTACCCGATTCCGATAGAGCCTCCCCTTCCAGATCATAGATACGTCAGAGATCCCGATTCACCACCGGTATGCTTTACAGTTTTGATTTATCAGTCGGATACTTGGGCATTCATTCCTTTACTGATAGTTTTGCATTTGTATCCACAGCCTCTTGTCGAGTACGTGGATGAGGTGCTCGGGATGATGGCAGCATTTGAGGGCATGATTCTGCGGAGGGAGGCACAGCTGGCCATCATGGGCGTCCAGGTACTGTTCAGTTTTCTTGCATTTATCATACTTCCGATGACATGCTGATCTTGAACATTCTACTGCATTGACAGGCTGCTTGTGTAGAGCATATCTGACACACACTCCACTTACACACTGCATTTTACATGTACCCATCTCATGTAGTTTTCTTGTATCTGTGTAAACACCCCATTTTTGACCGTCCTCAAGACTTGGACGTCACCGCTTGAACACTCGGTGATCATCCATGTTTGTGTTCGTTTGGAGTTCCCAGAGGTCTCGGCTACGCGCCCTGCCTCAGGATCTCCGAACTCGACCGTTTAGTGTCTGGTTTTGCACCAAACACTTGTGTTTTGCCTTGGAGGGGCAGGGAATGCCTTGTGAGGCATCCCCGCACATCACCGGCCGTGGCTAGAGGCCACCGGCCAGGGTTTTATGCCATCGGCAATATATATTGCCGGTCGGCACTCTTTGTTGCCGGTCGGCAGTCATTTTTGTCAAAATGACACTTTTAGCTAGCCGACTACTGTTCATCTGCTTTTGCAGATATTTTAGGACAGCTGTGTGGCATTTTGTTCCCCTCCATACACGTGTATGGAGGGATGGCCTCCTTGTAAGCTTATTGAACAAGCTTTACAAGATTGGTTGCCTATAAGAGAAGGGGTCCTCTCTTGGCATTAGGGTTGGAGATTTTGGTGAGAAAAACACAGAGGAGAGCTCTGGTTTAGGGTTAGATAGTTGTAGCTATTCTATCTCTCTCTTTTCCTCTCTTTGTGTTCTATGTGCTTTTGTCCATACTATTGCACACAAGCACATAGTGTCACACCTTCCCTTGGTTACTGAGGTTCTAAGAGGTTGTTTTTGGTGTTCTTGGCTGGATTTGAGCTCAAGGAGGCAACAAGATCCTCATTTGTGAAGGTGATCTACAAGGGTGAGAAACTAGCCTTTTTTTTCCCCTTTTTGCATCCTTTTTTTGCCTATCTTAGAACTGTTTTTGTGCTTAGTGTTTAACATAAAAAAGTTTTGTTTTTAAGTCCTCTTGATAGTGTATTAAGAGTGTTTTGTGGTTTGGAGGAGTTTGACCCCTCTTAGGCCTTGAGAGGCCCTTGTTTTGTGCTATTTTGTGCAAGCTCCGGGACTTTGGTGTTTAGGTCTCCTTACCACTGAAATCTTGAGGGATTTCAGTGGTGAGGATGATGCTTTGAAGCCCCAAGAAGGAGAGGGCCACCCCCTCTCCTTGTAGTCCTTGAAAAGGACCCATTTTGGCCTCTTGAGAGAGCACCATGTTTGTATGTTTGTTGATCATGCCATGGCTGTTTTTCATGCTTATATTGTCATAATATAACATTGTTTTAAGTTGGTTTTGGTACATCATGCATGCTTAGCATACCTACCATGTAATGCCTTGTTGTTGCCTTAATATGCTTTAGGTTGCAAACCTTTGTTCTAGCATGTTTTAGGCTTAGACTTGTGAAGCTTTTGTGCTTATTTTTCCATGTTTGAGGTCTGTCCATAGTTATTTGGGTCGATCTTGACTTGGATTATATAGCTCCTTTGCATTTGAGCTCGTATGCTTCAAGTATGTGAGCATGTAGTATGCATTGCTTGCATTGATTTAATGGGTTGGAACCATTTTTCATGTCATTTCAGTCCATTTAGCATGCTTGTATGCTTGCATTTCGTAGCCCTTTTGATGCTTCAAGAGGTTATGCCCTATGCTTCATGTTTGCCTTCTTTGGTGTGCTTGCATGTTTAGGCCACTTAGATGCCATCTAAGTAGTCTTTTGGCTTTGTTTTAACATGCTAAAAATCTGTTTTTAGTTGTTTAATGCATGCCATGTTTGTCTTGCTAAGCGTAGCTCAATGCTTCATTAGCTTGCTTTGAGTATTTGGGCCATTTGCATGTTATTGTATGTCTTGTTTGCTTGGTTTGGCACCATGTCTTAGCATGATTTTCAAAGCTTCATTTGCATGCCATTAGTCCATGCTATGCCTCTTTTAAGTGTGCTTAAAGGTTGCTTGTTTGTGCCTAAGTGTTAGGTCTTAACATGTGCATGTGTGTATGTGTGTTTAGTCTTCATTTTTGAGCACTTTGGCCACTGATTTTGGGCCTAATTAGAGTTGCCTAAGTCATGTTTAAGTCCATCATTTGCTTGTTTGCATGCTCACCTCACATGGTTGCTTACTTACCTGCATGTTCGCTTGTTTGCATCCCATGTTGCATACTAGCTAACATGTTTAGGATTGCACACATAAACATGCATGCCTTGTCCCTTGACTTAGTGATAGGGATTGGGCCTTGGTTTGCATTGCATTTGACATGAAAGTGCACACTTGGTTCTTTGGGCCATCATGCATGGAAATGCACGATTGGTGGTCCAAGAACCAAGGACCATGCCCCTTTGAGTCTTACACATGATAAGAGGCTTGGTTGGTGCATACATGGCTTGAATTACATTGCCATGCAAGGTTCTGTCCTCTGCTGCTGTGAGTTGCAGGTTCTGCAGGCATTATTTGCCGACCGGCAGTATTTAGTGCCGACCGGCAATCAATTGGTGGCCGATAGCTTCACTTTATGCCGATGACCACATCCTACTGCCGGTGGCAATCATACTCAGCCGGTGGTGTCCCCCAGTATCCAAGGAAGCAGTTCTGAGACTTTGGCAGTCTTCAGAGGGGAAGAGCAGGGAAAACAGAGGCAGTCTGTGCATGGCAGTGTGCTTCCGAGCAGGACCCGAACGCGCATTGTATTCGGCTCTCTTCCCGAGGCAGTTTACTGTTTTTCCTAGCTTAGTTAGTTTGTTAACTAATTAGGCAATTTGTAATATTTAATTAGCTTGCGTAGTTAATTAATCTGTATATTCTTTTGGTCCCTCTGAGCGAGGGCGAATCTGTAATAAGTGTGGGTGAGTGTGTGTATGTCTTCCAACCCCCACTTTTTTCTTCCCTTTTATTTACCTGCTTATGATGGTAGATTAGGGCACGTTTAAATTAGCATACAGTATGACTGCATGCGTGCATCCATGCATTCGTCTCATATGCACCGGGCTCGGTACATCATACGAACTGCATTGTACTTCAATTCCAAATTGAATACGTGCATTATTTGTAGCACTCCACATGCCATGTTTAGGATAGCCGAGCCTGTCTAGATTGCATTCTTGCATGCGATGCATTAGGCACTTAACATGAAATTAGAGTCATGCATGTTTTGCTAACTAGTTTCATTGTTTTGGCGCGGAGTACGATGTAAGTATCTATGCTTTAGCATCTCGCATGAGTGTGAATGTTAACATAACAGTATGCTTACCATGTGGCTAGATGCTTATGTGTTATAAACTGCTTGAATGCCTGTGGGTGGAGGTTGGATTGTTTGAGTTGGAATGACTCGTTGAAATCCGTGTTTTAGCCTACTTGCGAGTAGCAAATCCAAAGCGTTTTCCCAAACAAACGGATATGCAATGCTTATTTCCAAATTAGGCAATCTAGTCTATACTTGTTTGCTGTGCGCATAACATAGTAATTCTAGGCTAATAACCGGAATAAGAACACATAAAGTTTTCAAAAATGGATATCACAATTAGTAGAGGCCGGTCTTCGGACCGGGCGAGAGGGGGTGCTCATAGCTGACCTTCCCCGACCGTACCCAAGTTCCCGAGCCGAGGCAACTTTGGTGATGACGGACACGTGGCCTTTGGCACTGAGTCAGGGTTTCCTAAATTCTCCCATAAAAAATATTTAGGTGGCGACTCTGTATCTGGCAAAGCAGTCCATGTTTGGCACTTCTTTTCAAAAATATGTTTTTTTCTCAAAACGATTTGCTAGAGTTGGACTCTTTAGTTCAGATTTAGAACCGCAACAAACAAAAAGGGGAGTCTGAATTGTAGGGAGAGGCCCATGGGCGCGTCTACAATTTCTGGCGACTCTGCTGGGGAAATTAGAGAGCTTGACTCGAACTCGTGATATCTTATTTTGATTTTATTTATGTATCTCTTTGCATTGCATGTGCATTGGTGCGCCTAGGACACCGTGTTTGCCATCTGCCATTCCTGAACGGTTTACCGGAGGCTTGTCTTGTCAAGGCATGACCATAAGGCTGACCAGTTATGGGCTCTGACAGCATGGGAACACAAACCCCGGTTTTACCGGGGCACCCTTTTTGACCATTCGACCTAGTGCATATTCAGAATCCATAGTGACCATTCCAAACTAGGACAGGTTGCTCACCCGATATAGGTTGTTTTAAACCGCTGCGTGCGTAGTGAAACCCTAGCTCCTGACAAAATAGGACAGGGAAACCCTACCCCAACATAGGGGTGTTTTGGCTCTCACTTATCTGCTATGTGCTTTTAGAGTGTATCTCTACAGGAACACACATATCAGTTTGCAAGTTTGAGTGTCAGGCCTGAGGGCACCAGTATCAGTTTTTGAGAATCAGTTATATCTGCGGGTATCAGATTCAGTGTTTTGGGGCAGTGGTTTTCTGGGGAACAGTGAGCAGTAGTAGAGTACAGTTATTCAGCTACACCCGTGTTTGATCTGTTTGGGCTGAAATGCTGCTTGTTTTTCCTTTCAGAATAGAGAGTCTGGTTCAGAGCAGTCAGTGTTTCTTTTTGCCGAGGCAAGCTACATATCCGATCTGCTAGTCGCCATCCAGTATAGCGAACTCAACATGATGCAGAATTCGGAAGAGATCATGGTCATGGCAGCTGCACTAGATCAGGGAATCACCCTACAAAGTGAGACCAACGTTGATGTGCCACATCCACCCAGGTCACCTGTCGCGCACCCGGTCTGGGCCCCTTAGTTATATCAGGCTCGCGAGCCCACTACATTTGAACTAATGGGGATGATAGGTGATCTCCAAAGGTCCGTGGCGGATCTCGCCTATGGAATGTCCGCTTCACCACCAGCCGCGCCATATGCCGGGAACTTTGTACTTTAGGAGCCCCCGCTGTTGGGGCGAATTATGATTGAACTTAGCCAACCGGAGATGGCCTCCAACCATGGCAATGATGCACCAACATCTACCCAAACCCTCGATTGGGCTGAGGCCAGAGGAAAGGACAAAATGAAGGCGGATGCCGATCCCATCGAACAACTGCTGTGGGCAGTCGAGGCTTTGAAAGCCGGGGGGATGAACAAACAACAGATATCTGCAGTTGTGACGAAAGCTATGGAGGATGCTTTCCCCACTCCACCTGAGGGTAGTACCAGTCAGTCAGAAAGCTGGGATAGGCCCCGTCATGCCAGAACAGTTCCTCCCATTCCCAACCCCGTACCTGGGAAAGATTAGAAAGTCAAGGCCGCACCTGCCGACCCTTTTGCTGGTGCGTCTAGCAAGAATACGAAGTACCTGCCCCGAGGGCACAGGGTCTTCCATGCTCTCTACATGCCGTTGTCAAAGGCGCTCTAGATCCTAGCTGAAAGAGGGCATCTTAAACCCTTGGAGCCTCAACCTCTGCCGAAGAATCTCCCCGCTACACATGACGCTACTCTGTACTGTGCGTACCACCAGCAAACAGGTCATGCTACCGATAATTGCTTCCGCCTCCGGCATGAGGTGCAAGATTTGATTGACAACGAGGTTATCCTCCCGCCCACCTCAGCCAAGTCCGTTACTACCCGGTTATTGGATTTTGAGGATACAGATACTGTGAGTATGTGATCAGGAAGTGAACCACCTGCGGGCGACGTCTGGTATTTTTTTTTTTTTGATGTGGCGTCTGGCACGTATTTTTGAGCATTTGTGAATGCTTATTTTGTAAATTCTGACTTGGGGTATCGAGTCGGTCTTTGGTCTTGTTTTGAGTCTGTCTCTTTGTCTTGAGTCAGTCCTTTTGTTTACGGGTCTGTCTTGTTGTAGCGAGTCGATCCTCCTGTATAGAATGCCAGGTGATTCCGGGGTTGTTGCCTCGAACACCATTTTGTAATTATCCTTTTGTTTTTCCTTTTGAGTCTGTCTCAGTTGAGGAGCCAGTCGTAATCAGGGAATCTGAATGAAACAGCTGCGGCTATCATGTTCTCATGCTTATTTGCTATTTCAGCCAGTTGTGCCAGAGGATTTGAACGAAATGGCAGTGCATCCTACTTACTCTCTTGTGCCCTGAAAATCATTGTAATGACCTAAGCTTTTCAAAAACCCTTTTTAAACACTGCGGTGATAAAAACGAAGATGAAGGAATTCCTTGGGTTTTTGCAAAATTTTGATCATTTTGAGAGGAAGGGGAGCATGTTGAGCCTTTTAATGAATGAAATCATGCCTGCCAGCGTGAGTACTGAGAAGGATCCTGGCTTGGTCCAAATTGGTTCCACACTATCTTCAGCGCGAGCGATTTGTCGCTTTCTTAAAAACTTTCAAAAACAAAATGTTTTGCGCAGTCCTGTGAAGACTTGTGTGGAATCGCTCTTGAGATTGTACAGCCTAGAATCGCTCACAGCCTCAAGATTCAATTTATCTGTTCCGAACCTGGAATCCGTTCAGAATGTTCAAACAGTCAACCGCCATGTAAAGCTTGTGTGGTCCAATTTGAAGCAGCCCTCGAGCAAGAGGCACCAAAATCAGATCAAGAAGATCAGATCTCACCGGAAGAGGCTCGTGAAGCAACCGTTATGGATTCTTCTGCAAACCAACACAACAGCCATTCTCCGGGATACAGAGAGGCTTCAACTCCAAAACCATTTGGCATGGACTTGCTACACTTTTACCCTTTTGAGAGGCTCGCTGGGCCGAAAACCTGGAAGGGCGACCCATGCAAAAGTTAGAGCAAGAGAAAAATACAAAAAAAAAAGAAAGCAAATACAAAAATACAAAAGGAAAGGAAAAAAATAAAATAAAAGAGAGTAGAAAAAAAAAGAAGAAAAAAAAAAGAATGAAAAAAGAGAATGAAAAAAGAGAATGAATATATACAAAAATAGAAAAGAAAGAAAAAGAAGCTCGCAAGGTCGAAAACCCGCAACGGGCGCCTTGGCAAAAGTTAGAGCCTAGAAAAAGTGAAGGTTAAAATACCCGAGAGTACCTTAACCGGAACTACGTAAGGCTTGATTCCCATGTTTGGGATACGTAGGCAACTTCATCATGAAGTCCAGCCCCCAACGCTTTCATAGCGTCTCAGTCCATGTAATGGTTTTGATCACCTTTGCCTCCCCTGAATCCGATAGTTCAGTTGTGACAATTGGAACTACGTAGCCAGCTTCCCCCTGAAGGCCAACCACCAACGCTTTCAAGGTGACTGTGTCCATATATTGTTTCAAACCGTCTTCGTCGTCTTCACATTCGGGGGATCGATTGTCATCGACGAGGATTGGCTTACAGCATGCTGCGGCATCATCCAAACAAGGGGCAACTTTCCGTTGCCAATGCAATGCCATAAGTTGCCCTGAGTTGCCGTCCAAACCAGGGGCAACTTTTCGTCACCTTGTCCCCCTTTAAGCAAGGGGCAATTTTCCAATTGCCTCCGATCCGAGGTTGCGCATCTCGAGGGTGAGTTCCGTGCTCATTGAACATTGACTGTTTGCAAAAATAGTTTTTGAAAATTTTTACTAAGGTCGACTATTTTCTCGAAAACTATTTCATTTTCCAAAAACCGGACCATTTTCTTGGACCCAAAAAGGGAAAATTTTCAGTGCTCACAGCCTGACTTGCATGATTTTCAAATCAAAAATCGAACAAGTATGTTGATCCGACTCTCATTTTGGTCAAAACTGTTTTAGAAAGAAAAACAAAAAATGGTCAAAGTGACGAATTAGGGGCACAGTTGAGTCAGGTATTCTGTCTTTCCCCCGCCGTCAACTTGCTGGCCAGAAAGGCACCCTGTTCGCCGGAAGAAGCTTTCCCTATCCGGAACATCGACTGAACGCCACCAGAAGAAATAGCCGCGAGCTAGCAGTGTTGGGCGTAAACCCACAACCTCTTGTTCATTTATCAACCACCCAGGGGAGGGATAAAAAATGAGAGAATGAAGAATAGAGAGGTGTAAGTTGAGAGAAAAAAGCGAGATAAGGTTTTTTGTGAGAAAAACCGAGCCTGAGGGCCGAGTGATGTGAGAATCACAAATTAGAAAGGGTGGGAAACATACCCGGAGAAACTGGCTCCTCGTGATCTGAGATCTCTCACTCTTACGAATGCGTCCATGTGTCGTGTCTTTCGTTTTGTTTTGTCATAACTCTTGTCTTGAGTCCTTTCCGAGTGCGTCTCGCTATGTTTAGGTCGTGTACCTTTTATGTAAGTCTTTCTCGGTGGGTTCCGTTTCGGACTCGATACCCAAGTCGGAAACCCTTTCTTTATTTCAAAAAAATCATTCGTGTTCAGGATGCTGTGCCATTCTCCACATCCATGCGAAGCAAAAAAAGAGAAAGGGAAAATTTGGGGCATCTGAGTGTGCTTCAATTTCGGTCGGTTTCAGCCTTCGTAGTCCGTCTTGTCAGATTGGGTTATTTGTTCAGGATTTGCCGTGTGCAGAATGAATCGAATGCTGTGTTATGGGCTGTATACAGATCAATCCCCAGCAGATTAATCCCCAGTAGAGTATGGGCTGCGTGTTCAGATTAAGCAGTGGTTTGCTTGGGTTGTTTTGCTATTGGCTGTTTGGGTATCTGATTATTACAGTGCAAGTGTTCAATTTTCAGACAACAGATCAATTTCATTCACATTTGAGGTGTAATATGATGCAATGCAGTGCAAAGTATGAAATGTGCAAATGTAACACTTTTTAACAAAAAGTTTGTTTCATTTCATATCATCTTTTCAAGTACAAAGTTTTGAAGAAAACAAAAACCTGCCTGCGGCAGTACAAGGTACTCTAGCTACCAACAAAAAAAAAAAAAAGTACAAAAAGAAGAAGAACAACAAAAATCTGAAGCAGCATCAGTGGCCTCAGGCCTGAAGGTCCGTCGTCGCCCTCTTCCTGGGCAAAAGTCCAGGAGCATCGTCATCAGCATCACCATCATCTGAGCCCGAGCCCGAACCATCTTCGGTCTTCTCATCAGATGACTCGGCCTCTCCCTCTGCCTCCGACTCCTCCTTATCCTCATCGTCATCAGGAGCGGGTGCCCGAGAGCTACTCCCGACATGAGCATGCCCTCCCCTGGTACGAGGGCCTATAGTGCCTCATCTCCCTCCTCGAGCAGGAATAGAGGGCCCAGCTAGAGCACCCCCTACAACAGGAATCTGGAAAGGGGCCTGAAAAAAGAAAAACATAAATTGCAGACGCATCAGTATACTATGCAAAGCAAGATGAGAGCAGTGTATCAATGCAGAATACAGTGTATGAGTACAGTGTGTGTGAATACTGTGAGTAGTGTATCAATGCAGAATACAGTGTACGAGTACAGTGTGTGTGAATACTGTGAGCAGTGTATCAGTGCAGAATGCAGTGTATGAGTACAGTCCGTCAAGTGCTGGAAGGGCCGGATATTAAGTTTTGTATTGTGCATCAGATTGTGTGAACAGTGTATGGTGTGAGGCTGCGGTCAGAAGAACATACCGGGATACTGTAAAAGGCCACGAGGTCGAAAGTCCGATGTAGCATCCCCATCAGGGAGGCACTCAACTCCAATGCCTGCCGGGTGTACTCGGAGGAAGCCTGCAAAAGTGTTAGATACATCAGTATTCTGCGGAATATGAATCGAAATGAAATGATCAATGCAAGATGCAAAATGTAGCAATACATACCGGCGGCAAGCCGTGGAATCCGACCAACTCGTGACCAGCCGGAGGAGGAGCGATGGGGATCTGATAAATCTCCCCACCCTGCCCTCGGCATGTCATCGTGGTGGGGAGTGCTGGCCAGCTAAACCCCTATCCCCTCTGAGCTCCACTCCTACCATGGCCTCGGGTCATCCTCGACGCTCCTGCCCCTGCTCCTGTCCCAGCTGCCGGTGCCGCTGGCCTCTCCCTCTCAGCTCGTCGACCACTGCTCAAGGGTCGCATAATGTAGGTCCGGACGTACTCGGCATAGTCGCCCTCGCCTCTGTGACGCTCCTCGCCCCAGCCAGCGGTATACTCCTGTAGGTGCTCGAGGGAAAACCTCTCCGTATGCCTCATGTGTGCAGGAGGTGGACCCGGAACTATCTGCTCCGATAAACCCAGGGTCTGACGCAAGAAACGCTCACCCAGGTACCAAGCCCGACAGACCGGGCCCTCCAACAGAATCCGGAGACGGGAAGTCTCCTCCGTGCTCTCATAGTGATCCCTCACCACGGCCGGCAACGGAGCCCAAGGCTGCCAGGTGATCTGCGGGCAAAAGTACAGTTTGTTATCTGTCTATTATAAAAAATACAGTGCAAAGCGAAGCTTAAACGAACTACAAGTAAAACATACCTCTGCGGGGGTGATAGTGTCGAAGAAGCGACGGAAGAAGCTAAATGTCTCGCGGGGCCTCCGCACACACCTCCCGTCGAAGCGGCGCGAAAAAGGGATGACCAGAGGAGTCTCCGTCTCCGGCGCCGGCTCTAGTCTGGGGAAGTAGGCATAGACCCACAGCTGCGGAGCAAATACCAGTATGCTTATCAGATAAAGCAGAATGAAGGACAAAGCAGAAATAACAGAGCCGTGTATTGTGTAGTGTATTGTGCAGAGTGTACAGTGTGAGCAGTGTACAGTCAGTGTAAAGCAGAGTATGTGTGTGCCGTGTGTACAGTATACAGTCAGTGCGAAGCAAACTGCAGCGTACAGAGTACAGAAAATATAGAACAGAAATGAAAGGCAGAAAAAGAAATGTACCTCCCAAACACGCCAGCAGCCCCCAAGCAACTGTCCGCTGCCGCGGGAAGCTGAGCTCATATATCCGTAGAGAGTGGCCAGAGCGGCGCCACCCCAGTCGTAATGTAAGATATCCCTGACGTCCACCATTGCGCTGAGCAGACAGAGAGGCACGGTGTTCGCCCGATCGGCGAAAATGGTCGTCCCAAACAGGAACATGAGAAAGCCGCGTGCGTATCTCTCCACAGCCTCCTGAGTCATCGGGGCTGCCTCGACAAGGGTGGGCTGGACCCTGAACTGCACCTCAAACCAGGAATATCTGACGAAGCCGGGACGCGCCAGAGGCGGTGCCTCGCTGAGCAAGTAGACCTGAGCCGTGGTCCACTCATCCATATCCGTATCAAAGGGGATCGGATCACCCCCTACCCCGATGCCTGTGAGCATCGAGAAATCATAAGGGGTCATCGTCATGTCCCCTGTCGCAAAAAAATGGAATGAATCGGTGGTGTCCCACCACCTCTCCACCAGAGCGGCAAGGAGAGGTCTGCATGTAGTGAGCCTGGAGAGTCCCCTGCAGAATGTGCCAAAGCCGGCCTGGTCCACGATGTAGCGAACTGCATCGCGTAGCTCGGTGTACCACTCACGAGCAACAGTGTTCCCATACCTGCGGATGGTATGGGAATCTCCCTGTTTTCAAACAAGTAGTTGCGAAGTAACATCAAATGTACAGTTTTGAAGAAACAGTTAAAATCAATGCAAATCTAGCATGCGTGCAAGTTTTTCAGATTCAAACAGATACCGGGTGCCGGTGTGCTTATAGTGAACTACAACGTATGATGCGTCAGCGTGTTTGCGTGGATCAGTGCAAATTTAGCATGCGTGCAAGTTTGTCGGATTCAAGCAGATGCTGTGTGTCGGTGAATTTGCAGTGAAATACGGTGTGTGCCGTGTGTTTGGGTGATTAAGGCTAGTGCAGTGTGTGTGCATGTGTCGGTCTTAAACAGATATCAGTTGCAAGTGTGTTTGCGATCAACTACAATACACAGTGTATCAGAGCATCTGAGCTAAAGCAATTAAAGAATGTAATCAGCTATGGCAGTTGACAGTTAAAGGTTCTACATTGCGGAAACAAAGCAGAGAAAAAATGATACTTCGGAAGCGCCAAAAGATAGGTGAGAGGTAGGCTCGCGCAGGAGAAGCTCCGGGTCCAGAGCCCTGTCAAAACTCCGAAACTGGTGCAGACCATCAGGGGGCAAGACATGAATCGCCGGCCGGTAGGTCGCCGGGTCGAATGGGCGCTCGTTCAAAGATAGGAGCTCGACCTCGGGATCCATCTCGTGATCCGAGGGAGTCCCACCGCGTGGAATGTCGTTCGCCATGTCGAAGGTGGTGAGAAAATGGCCGGAAGGGCGAAAAGTGGGCGAGAATGTGAAAAGTCAACGAAAAGTCAACCTTCGGGAGGGCGAAAAATGACCGGGAATGGCCGGGAAGGTCAAAGTGAAAAGGCACGGAAATCAAGAGGAAATCGAGGGGGAACAAACCCCAAAAGGGTGGGAATGGCAAAAGAAGCACCGAAACAAAGATTTGTTCGGTTGAAAACGTCCGAAACGTGAAGGAAATCGCGAATCTGGCGACGAAACGGGCGTAGAACGCGAAGAAAGCGAGGAAATGAGGAAGGAAAACACTCTAGAGAGATAGGGTGTGAAATTTCGGCTAAGGAGGAAGTGAGAAAATAGGGTTAGAAACCCTATTTTAAAAGACCCGAAGCAAAAAGTCGAAACTGCCCCGATACAGGGACTTTTTGCCGGTCGGCAACATTTTGTGCCGGTCGGCAATGTATTGTGCCGATATAACTGTTTGATGGCCGATGGACGGCCGGTGGACATCCGGTGGTCTTACACAGTGGTTTTTGAGCCTCCTACACCTTTCCTTGGGTTTTATGAGTGGTCCAGAGCCTTCATTGCTTAAAACAGTGTAAAACTGTGCCTCTCCGACGCTCAACCGGCCTCCGTTTTGGCTTTGGATCGTGTCTTCTGCGCATGGCACTCGGATTCATGCAATGATGTATCCTTCTGTATCCTTTTGCCTTTTGCAAGATTCAAAAGTTGCCCCGTATGCGTTGCACGCGTTCATCGCAGTATTTCGGTGCATTGCATCGCGCCGTCATGTGCCTCACAGTTGCATTGTTATGCACGTACTACACGCGTTGTAACACGCACCCCTTGCATTGTCATGCACATCTCTCATGAATTGTCATCGCATTTTTATTACAAGCATTGTCATGCATTTCAATACATACGTCGCCTCGCGCATCGTTCGCGTTGTCGTGCATTCCCTTACCATGCATTGTCATGCTTTCCAGAACACGTGCGTTGTTACGCATTTAAGTCCATTTGCATTGTCATGCATTTCAAAAGGAAAACATGCGTTGTCACGCATTCAAATTCATTCACATTATCATGCATTTCATTTTACATTCCTTGAGGCATGCGTGTCTCATTTGCATCATTTTACATTCCTTGAGGCATGCGTGTCTCATTTGCATCATTTTACATTCCTTTGAGGCACGCGTGTCTCATGTGCATTGTCTTGCACCTTTGAGGCACACGTGTCTCATTTACATATCATTTTACATTCCTTCATGGCATACGTGTCTCACTTGCATTGGCATGCGTGCCGCATTTACATTGGCATGCGTGCCGCATTTGCATTGGCATGCGTGCCGCATTCTCATTTGCATCGGCATGCATGTCTCATGTGCATTGGCATGCGTGTCTCACTTGCATTTGGCATGCATTCATTGTTTGCGCTATTTTGCGCACCTCACTCGCATTGTCTTGTGCACGCCCGGGTCCGGCGGGACCGAAAACACGCCCGGTCCGGCGGGACCTTAAATACGCCCAGTCTGGCGAGACCTTAAACCCGCTCGGTTGCATTATCATGCATTTCGCAAGCCGCGCATGATTGCGCATTCGGGTTCATATGCATTAGACGTGTGTTGTTTAACGCTTGCATCACCATGCATTGTCATGCATATCTTAAGCCACGCGTTGCTGCGCATTTCAAGTTCACTTGCATTGTTATGCATTTCCTGAGGACCATGGTCTGGCGAGACCTTAAATACGCACGGTCTAGGAGACCTTAAATCCTTGGAGGGTGCAAAACCCTTGGTACACTGTCATGCATTGCATTGTAAATACCGCATTGTCATGCATCGCATTGTAAATACCGCATTGTCATGCATTTTCAAAAAAAAAAAAAAAAAAAAAAAAAAAAAAAAAAAAAACATGCATTGTCATGGATACATTTTGCATCCCGATCTAGGAGACCTTAAATCCTCTAAAGGTGTAATTCCTTTGGTGTTTGTCGTGCCCGAACGACTTTTGGTGGTCTGGTAAAGCCACCTGCCTGTGTTTGCGGCGAGTTCCTAGAAGACCAACTGGGACGGTGGAAACTAGAGTTCGAACGGCTTATGCCTAGAACACAAAGGTTCGGGAGTTCCGAGACTAAAGTCTGGTTTAAATACCCAGGAGGTGTATCCTCGGCTTGAAATCTGTATGGAAGCCCCATAGGTTGAGGCAGCATGTCTGCGCCTCAGTTCTGGATACTGAACCAACCTAGTATATCGCCCTGTTGGGAGGATAGGGAAAGCTGCAATCATAGCCATTGCATCATGGTGCATTGTCATGCATACATGGTAAATATTGCATTGTCTTGCATCGTAGAAAATAAACATGCATCGTCATGCATCCACTGTAAATATTGCATTTACATCCATTCCATTGCATATTTGTATATATCGCATTGTAGATTGCATGCATTTGCTGCATCACCTCCGCCTATGGCTTGCGCCTTTCCATGTCGAGCTTGGACTGGTATGTGTCTGTACTCTTTACATCGAAGCATAGTTCAGTGGACCGTTCTGTGTTAGACGTGGCTTGTATGTGTACATGCCTTTCTTAGGCAAAACAAGGTTTGGTCGCAAGCCTTATCCACTGTAAATACTACACCTGCATCCATTGCATTTTCCCCAGCAGACCGCATCTGCATCCCATTGCATATTTGTAGATATTGCATTGTAGTTTGCATGCATCCACTGCATCGCCCTCCATTTATGGCTTGCGCCTTTCCATGTTGAGCTTGGTCTGGTATGTGCCCATACTTCTCGTGTCAAAGCATAGTTCAGTGGACCGTTCTGTGTTAGATGTGGCTTGTATGCGTACATGCCTTTCCTAGGCAAGATTTGGTTTGGCCCGCGTGCCATATCCATTGTATCCTATCCATTGCATTGCATATTTGTAGATATTGCATCATAGATTGCATGCATTCACTGCATCACCTTCCATCTATGGCTTGCGCCTTTCCAGGTTGAGCTTGGTCTGGTATGTGCTCATACTTCTCGTGTCGAAGCATAGTTCAGTGGACCGTTCTATGTTAGATGTGGCTTGTATGCGTACATGCTTTACCTAGGCAAGATCTGGCTTGGCCCGCGTGCCATATCCATTTGCCATTTTCCCAACATATATTACATTGTAGTGTAATTTTTGCATCCGGCAGTAGGATCATCATTCTTTCCCCAGCGGGTCATCACCCCACTTATGTCATCCCCCCAATACTCGTTCTTGTGTCCGTCTACATTACTCATAGTTCAGTTGACCGTTCTATGGTAGACGGACTTGTCACTTCCATCAATCTATTTGACATTTGTGTGGTTTCGAACCGCTCATGATTGGATCATGATTCAATTGCTTTGCATATAGTTTGCATTGTTTCAATTGCATTGCATTTTCATTTGCATTATTCATACATTGTTTTGTATATATTGCATATCATTTTGCATTCATTCTTGCATTGTCATGCATGTTGCTAACAATATCATACCTGTTAAGTTTGTTTTCTTTGCAGGCACGATATTGTATGTACGGTTCATTTGAGGCTGGTGCAACCAGACGAACCGGACAGGTATTGTATCCTCCGAGTGAGACGTATCGAGAATTGCATAATTCTCTTACACCCTTTCTGCATTGTAGTGTAGTTCGGTGTTTGCTAGCTTAAAACTGTCGCATGTGTGCTTCGTTATAGCTTTTCTTTGCATGATCATAAGTTATGCTCGGCTTCTTGCATTTTCAGTTGCATTTTGCCCCTGCCTGCGGGCGCATATCTTGTTTGTCTTGCATGTTTGTCTAAGTCTTCGGCCTTGTCAAAAATGGGTCATCTCTGGGCTTTGACATTCACTCCCGTCATTATTATGACTTTCGAGTTTTGTCAAAGAGGGGCAACTGTAGACACCCCATTTTTGACCGTCCTCAAGACTTGGACGTCACCGCTTGAACACTCGGTGATCATCCATGTTTGTGTTCGTTTGGAGTTCCCGGAGGTCTCGGCTACGCGCCCTGCCTCAGGATCTCCGAACTCGACCATTTAGTGTCTGGTTTTGCACCAAACACTTGTGTTTTGCCTTGGAGGGGCAGGGAATGCCTTGTGAGGCATCCCCACACATCACCGGCCGTGGCTAGAGGCCACCGGCCAGGGTTTTATGCCATCGGCAATATATATTGCCGGTCGGCACTCTTTGTTGCCGGTCGGCAGTCATTTTTGTCAAAATGACACTTTTAGCTAGCCGACTACTGTTCATCTGCTTTTGCAGATATTTTAGGACAGTTGTGTGGCATTTTGTTCCCCTCCATACACGTGTATGGAGGGATGGCCTCCTTGTAAGCTTATTGAACAAGCTTTACAAGATTGGTTGCCTATAAGAGAAGGGGTCCTCTCTTGGCATTAGGGTTGGAGATTTTGGTGAGAAAAACACAGAGGAGAGCTCTGGTTTAGGGTTAGATAGTTGTAGCTATTCTATCTCTCTCTTTTCCTCTCTTTGTGTTCTATGTGCTTTTGTCCATACTATTGCACACAAGCACATAGTGTCACACCTTCCCTTGGTTACTGAGGTTCTAAGAGGTTGTTTTTGGTGTTCTTGGCTGGATTTGAGCTCAAGGAGGCAACAAGATCCTCATTTGTGAAGGTGATCTACAAGGGTGAGAAACTAGCCTTTTTTTTCCCCTTTTTGCATCCTTTTTTTGCCTATCTTAGAACTGTTTTTGTGCTTAGTGTTTAACATAAAAAAGTTTTGTTTTTAAGTCCTCTTGATAGTGTATTAAGAGTGTTTTGTGGTTTGGAGGAGTTTGACCCCTCTTAGGCCTTGAGAGGCCCTTGTTTTGTGCTATTTTGTGCAAGCTCCGGGACTTTGGGGTTTAGGTCTCCTTACCACTGAAATCTTGAGGGATTTCAGTGGTGAGGATGATGTTTTGAAGCCCCAAGAAGGAGAGGGCCACCCCCTCTCCTTGTAGTCCTTGAAAAGGACCCATTTTGGCCTCTTGAGAGAGCACCATGTTTGTATGTTTGTTGATCATGCCATGGCTGTTTTTCATGCTTATATTGTCATAATATAACATTGTTTTAAGTTGGTTTTGGTACATCATGCATGCTTAGCATACCTACCATGTAATGCCTTGTTGTTGCCTTAATATGCTTTAGGTTGCAAACCTTTGTTCTAGCATGTTTTAGGCTTAGACTTGTGAAGCTTTTGTGCTTATTTTTCCATGTTTGAGGTCTGTCCATAGTTATTTGGGTCGATCTTGACTTGGATTATATAGCTCCTTTGCATTTGAGCTCGTATGCTTCAAGTATGTGAGCATGTAGTATGCATTGCTTGCATTGATTTAATGGGTTGGAACCATTTTTCATGTCATTTCAGTCCATTTAGCATGCTTGTATGCTTGCATTTCGTAGCCCTTTTGATGCTTCAAGAGGTTATGCCCTATGCTTCATGTTTGCCTTCTTTGGTGTGCTTGCATGTTTAGGCCACTTAGATGCCATCTAAGTAGTCTTTTGGCTTTGTTTTAACATGCTAAAAATCTTTTTTAGTTGTTTAAATGCATGCCATGTTTGTCTTGCTAAGCGTAGCTCAATGCTTCATTAGCTTGCTTTAAGTATTTGGGCCATTTGCATGTTATTGTATGTCTTGTTTGCTTGGTTTGGCACCATGTCTTAGCATGATTTTCAAAGCTTCATTTGCATGCCATTAGTCCATGCTATGCCTCTTTTAAGTGTGCTTAAAGGTTGCTTGTTTGTGCCTAAGTGTTAGGTCTTAACATGTGCATGTGTGTATGTGTGTTTAGTCTTCATTTTTGAGCACTTTGGCCACTGATTTTGGGCCTAATTAGAGTTGCCTAAGTCATGTTTAAGTCCATCATTTGCTTGTTTGCATGCTCACCTCACATGGTTGCTTACTTACCTGCATGTTCGCTTGTTTGCATCCCATGTTGCATACTAGCTAACATGTTTAGGATTGCACACATAAACATGCATGCCTTGTCCCTTGACTTAGTGATAGGGATTGGGCCTTGGTTTGCATTGCATTTGACATGAAAGTGCACACTTGGTTCTTTGGGCCATCATGCATGGAAATGCACGATTGGTGGTCCAAGAACCAAGGACCATGCCCCTTTGAGTCTTACACATGATAAGAGGCTTGGTTGGTGCATACATGGCTTGAATTACATTGCCATGCAAGGTTCTGTCCTCTGCTGCTGTGAGTTGTAGGTTCTGCAGGCATTATTTGCCGACCGGCAGTATTTAGTGCCGACCGGCAATCAATTGGTGGCCGATAGCTTCACTCTATGCCGATGACCACATCCTACTGCCGGTGGCAATCATACTCAGCCGGTGGTGTCCCCCAGTATCCAAGGAAGCAGTTCTGAGACTTTGGCAGTCTTCAGAGGGGAAGAGCAGGGAAAACAGAGGCAGTCTGTGCATGGCAGTGTGCTTCCGAGCAGGACCCGAGCGCGCATTGTATTGGGCTCTCTTCCCGAGGTGGTTTACTGTTTTTCCTAGCTTAGTTAGTTTGTTAACTAATTAGGCAATTTGTAATATTTAATTAGCTTGCGTAGTTAATTAATCTGTATATTCTTTTGGTCCCTCCGAGCGAGGGCGAATCTGTAATAAGTGTGGGTGAGTGTGTGTATGTCTTCCAACCTCCACTTCTTTCTTCCCTTTTTTTACCTGCTTATGATGGTAGATTAGGGCACGTTTAAATTAGCATACAGTATGACTACATGCGTGCATCCATGCATTCGTCTCATATGCACCGGGCTCGGTACATCATACGAACTGCATTGTACTTCAATTCCAAATTGAATACGTGCATTATTTGTAGCACTCCACATGCCATGTTTAGGATAGCCGAGCCTGTCTAGATTGCATTCTTGCATGCGATGCATTAGGCACTTAACATGAAATTAGAGTCATGCATGTTTTGCTAACTAGTTTCATTATTTTGGCACGGAGTACGATGTAAGTATCTATGCTTTAGCATCTCGCATGAGTGTGAATGTTAACATAACAGTATGCTTACCATGTGGCTAGATGCTTATGTGTTATAAGCTGCTTGAATGCCTGTGGGTGGGAGGTTGGATTGTTTGAGTTGGAATAACTCGTTGAAATCCGTGTTTTAGCCTACTTGCGAGTAGCAAATCCAAAGCGTTTTCCCAAACAAACGGATATGTAATGCTTATTTCCAAATTAGGCAATCTAGTCTATACTTGTTTGCTGTGCGCATAACATAGTAATTCTAGGCTAATAACCGGAATAAGAACACATAAAGTTTTCAAAAATGGATATCACGGTTAGTAGAGGCCGGTCTTCGGACCGGGCGAGAGGGGGTGCTCATAGCTGACCTTCCCCGATCGTACCCAAGTTCCTGAGCCGAGGCAATTTTGGTGATGACGGACACGTGGCCTTTGGCACCAAGTCAGGGTTTCCTAAATTCTCCCATAAAAAATATTTAGGTGGCGACTCTGTATCTGGCAAAGCAGTCCATGTTTGGCATTTCTTTTCAAAAATATGTTTTTTTTCTCAAAACGATTTGCCAGAGTTGGGACTCTTTGGTTCAGATTTAGAACCGCAACAAACAAAAAGGGGAGTCCGAACTGTAGGGAGAGGCCCACGGGCGCGTCTACAATCTGCATCTGATATACATATTTGAGCTGATGTATTCAAATTGAACTCTTTGTTTTTTCAGATGCCTCCTATATATGCTCTGCCACGGGCCGGGCCACCTGGGCCTTCTCGGGGAGGTGGACCATCTAGGCCTTTTCGAGGGACTGGGCCATCTGGGCCCTTTCGGGGGGCTGGGCCATCCAGGCCTTTTCGAGGAGCCCGAGGAGGGGGGTCGTCTCACAGACGCAGGGCACACATCATAGAGGAGGAGCTCGGTGAGGATGAGGAGGAGGAGGTTGTAGAGCGTCAGTCGGAGACATCTGTTGACAGAGAGGAGGGCTCTGGTGGAGGTGAGGTTGAGGGGGATTCCGAGGATGATAGCTCCGACCCGAATGGCGGTGGTGGTGCTAAGTTTGCTTCGCAGAAGAGGATGAGGGGGGCCTCTTATTACTGCTCTCGAGAGCGTTGATGCTGCCGTTTCCTGCTTTATTTTCCTTTTTGCTAGTAGTTTGTAGCACATTGCATGTTATTAGGCAGTTTTATTTTCTGTAAAATTTGTACCTTTGTTTGTAAAAGGAAGTATGATGGAGTGAAACAGCTTTTGAAAAGAGTGTTGTATTTTTATGCCCTCAGCATCGTATCGCATTATTTTGCACAAAAATGAGATTGAATGGGAATGTGCACTGTGTATTTACCGGGTCAGGTAATGAACCGACGCAACAAACTTAAACAACCTGACTCACTAAGAAATAACAGAATCTTAGCAAGTTTACAACTCGATAAGCAAAATACAACAAAGTCGACAATTCGATAACAAGACTCAACAAAATTGCTTAAACGAAAAGTAACAATTCAAAACAACGACAGCTCGACAAACAACTCGATAAGCAAAACGACAACTCGATAAGCAAGACGACAACTCGATAAGCAAAACTTGACAAAACCTAGTGTACTTCGGACGATTTGGGTAACGGAATGCATCCGAAACAGAGGGAAATGGAAGCCTTCGACATACCCGATGCATGGAAATGCCTTGAACTTTCTTCCGGAGGATAAAACAGGGCCAAAGACACATACTGGAGCATGGCCGGCCACTTTTGGGAGCCGGCCGGCCAGCTTTATTGGAGAGGGGAGGCCACCGGCCAGTTTTTGAAAAAGGAAATGGCCGGCCTGCCAGAAAAGGTGGCCGGCCGGCCACTTATCTCAGTAGCCGTCAAATTTTTGACACGTGTCCCCTGAATAGTGCCTTCTCTTCTTTAAAAGCCCCAACTTCGGGACTCATCCATTTCATCACTGCTTTGCACAAAAAATGGAGCCATTTCTCATAGAAAATCTCACATCTTGGATCTCTTCTCTAGATGGCTCGGAAAAGTTGAACTTCCGTGGTTTTGGCTTGAATGCATTATTCCCACTGAGCCGCACTCCACTGCACCTTCCTTTCCTTCATGCTGCGGCGAGGTTTTGGAAACCGGTGACGCATGTCTTTAGCTTCGGCGGGTAAGAGGTATGTCCTACTTTTGAAGATTTTCAAGTTTTGATGGAGTCTGAACATTCGGAAGAGATCTTGCCTCAGTTTCGTTTTAGCCACGCCCAAGCTTTAGGGCAGATGTGTGGACTCACCGCGCATGACGCTCGGTCTTTGATCTGCAATGGGGAACTGGATATCCTCGGCTTGATTCATCGCTTTTCCGATGCCGGCGACCGCGGCAACCATTATTGGCAAGGTTTCCGACAACATGCTCTCTGCTTGTGTCTGGTATCTCATTTTCTGCTTGCCCCGGGCTTCGGTGGACCTAGCATTCGTCTGATTGAAGTTGCTCAAGGCTTGAAGGAAGGAAAGAGTTGTATCGCTATGGTATTGGCCGAAACGCTGATGGGCATGGACGCTTTCCATCCTCAGGAGACGACCAGATTTGCGGAGAGTCCACTACTGCTACAGGTAATGTTTCCCACCCGATCTCACATATGTGTTTGCTCACATCACTCGACTCTCAGGCTCGATTTTTCTCACAAAACCCTTGTCTTACTGTTCTCTCATCGCATATCTCTCTATTCTTTATTCTCTTATTTTTCATCCCTCCCCAGGTGTGGTTGATGGATAAATTGCAGGTTGTGAACTCTTGCCCAGCCTATTCAGCCCGTGGCTATTTCTTTCGACAACGCCTAGTCGATGCCCTTGATGAGGGATGGTGGTTCGACTGGATGTGCAACTTGTCTGCAGATCGCATCGCCTGGCGCTGGCCCTGGCTTAATCTCCCGGCAATGAGTTATAGCATGTCCCGGCTGATCGGGATCCAATTGATTGGTCTGACCCACTGTGTGTTCTACTTTCCGTTCCGGTTCCTGTGCCAGTTTGGTCATGATCAGACTTGCCCACCAGAGGGGATTCCGACTGCTTTCCCGGTCCGAGGCGCACAGCTCGCCCGATATGCCACAGCATGGAGGACTAGAGAGCTCCTGGCCCCTGCTCCTACTTTCAGTTGCACTTTGTCTGACGAGTGCTGGGATTGGCTGAACGAAGAGGCACAGATTGGACCCAGCTTGGCATCAGAGGCTTCGACTAGCTCTGGGAGGGGGCGCAGGGACACCTGACTTGACTATGCCCCGGATTTATTGCTTTATTAGTACTTTCAAGTTTTCTTTATGAGTGTAATAAAAAGCAACTTCAATTGTATGCAAGAGCAGGACAACTCTGTTTTGAAATCAATGAAATTGAAGGTTGTGGTACTGAAAGTTTTCCGCTTTGGTCCAAAGATGGTCTTAGTTGTAAAAGGATTAATTTGAACAAAGTCAGCTTTTATTAAAACTTTTCAAAACTATTTTCGATATGGATCAGAACTGGACACGCCTGAGATCTGTCACTGAGATGCACAACCCCGGATCCTAGCAACTGGAAAGTTGCCCCTAGTCTGAATGGTACCACGGCACTTCCTGGCAACATAAAGTTGCCCCTAGTCTGAATAGCACTGCACCGGAGATCACGATGAATGCTGATGGACAAAGATGATTGAGATGATCAAATGGATGAAGTTGATCGGGGAAAAGTTTATGGCTGAACTTCAGGATGAAGTTGCCTACGTATCCCAAAGATGGGAATCAAGCCTTACGTAGTTCAGGCCTAGGTTCGCTCGGGTATTTTCATTCTCCTTTTACGCTCTAACTTTTGCCAAGGCCGCCCTTTGCGGGTTTTCAACCTTGTGAGCTCAGTTTTTATATTTTCAAATTTTCTGTGCTCTGAGTTTTGCCTAGGTCGCCCTTTCGGGTTTTCGGCCTAGCGAGCCTCTCAAGGGTAGTATTTCTTCAACTTGTCCATATTGATCGGTTGGGAAAACTCCAAGCCATCTAGGTCCATCAAAACCACAGCTCCACCTGACCAGATTGACTTGATGATGTAGGGACCAGTCCAATTGGGTCTGAACTTGCCCCTTGGGTCGTGGATGGGAGCTCGGTTGTCCTTGAGCACTAAATCTCCTTCCTTTAAATTCCTGGACTTAACCTTCTTGTTGAAAGCCCGGGCAATTCTGCGTTGATAACCTTGGACATGGTACAGTGCTTTCAGTCTTCTTTCATCAAAGAGCATGAGTTCCTCAAACCTGCTCTGCTGCCAATCTGCCTCGCCTATTTGACACTCAGCCAATACTTGCAAAGACGGAACCTCAATCTCAATAGGTAGAACGGCCTCCATCCCATAAACCAATGAATACGGAGTCACCCCAGTAGAAGTTCTGATTGAAGTCCGGTAGCCCCACAGAGCAAACGGCAGCTTATTTGGCCAGTCCCGGTAGGTTTCCACCATCTTCTGCAATATGTGCTTGATATTCTTGTTGGCAGCCTCAACCTCTCCATTGGTTTGCGGCCGATAGGTAGATGACTTATGAAAAGCCACGTTGTATTTTTCCAACAAATCAATCACCTCCTTCTTGAAGTGGGAACCGTTGTCTGAAATAACCTCGTTTGGGACTCCGTAGCGACAAATGATGTTGTTTCTAATAAATTTTGCGACGTGCGAAGCCTTCAACATCGCATAAGATTGGGCCTCAAACCACTTTGTAAAATAATCTATCGCGACCAGGATGAACTCATGCCCATTCAACCCCTTTGGCGTGACAGCCCCGATCACATCAATTCCCCAGACTGAAAATGGCCATGGCAAAGTCATATTGTACAGCTTCGTCGGCGGGATGTTCATGCGATTTGCATGGATCTGACATTTGTGGCATCGCCGAACAAAGCCGATACAATCCTCCTCTATGGTGGACCAGTAGTACCCCTGTCTGAGGATCTTCCGTGCCAGCATTACCCCATTCATATGTGCTCCACATTCTCCTCCATGGATGGCTTCCATTAGGCGCTTCGACTCTTCGGCATCAATACACAACTTATGCATTCCCAGATGACCTCTTCTATACAGCTTACCCCCACAGATGATGAACTGAACGGCCAATCTTCTTATTGCCCTTTTGCCCTTGGCATTTACCCCTGGCGGGTATGTTTCCTTCTCCAAGAAATTCCAAATGTCATAATACCAGCGGTTTTCGTCCTGAACCTCATCTATAGCAGCAATCGACTCATAGGCTGGCGCAAATTTCTGGTCAATGATGACTGGACGCATCCGGACTCCGAACGGGATGTCTATCATAGAAGATAGAGTTGCTAAAGAATCTGCGAACCTGTTGTTCTCTCTTAGTAGATGAGTAAAACTTAGCTTCTCAAATCGAGGAATTAACAAATCCAAGGTCTGGTGATACATCATCATCTTTTCCTCTTTTACTTTCCAGTCTCCTTTTGCTTGAGACACAACAAGGTTCGAGTCCCCGATGACATCCAACCGTCTTGCCCCTAGTTCCAGGGCTGCTTCTAGGCCAGCAATGCATGCCTCATATTCTGCTTCATTGTTCGAGACTTTGAATCGGAGTTTGAAGGCTAGAGGGATACGGGAATTGTCGGGTGCTATCAGCAACACTCCTATCCCATACCCGTACTGATTTGACGCTCCGTCAAAATACATCGTCCAAGTTTCGTCGTCGATATGCAAAATGGCTTCATCTGGGAACAAGTATTCAACTGCTTCACCTCCTTCCACTGGATGGTCGGCTAAGAACTCTGCCACTGCTCTTCCCTTGACCGACTTACGTGTTACATACTTCAAATCAAATTCGGAGAGCAACAGCAACCAACGGCTAGCCTACCCGTAAGTGCTGGTTTCTCGAAAAGATATTTGATGGGATCGAGTCGTGAAACCAACATTACAGAGTGAGCTAACAGATAGTGCCGCAGCTTCCTGGTAGCCCATACCAAAGCTAAGGAAGCCTTCTCTAGCGGTGTATAGCGAGTTTCATACTCCAGCATCTTCTTGCTAAGGTAGTAGATGGCTTTTTCCACCTTGTCCTTTGATTCTTGTGCGAGCATGCAGCCCATTGTGGTCTCAGTCACTGAAAGGTACAATACCAACGGTTTTCCTGGCTCCGGTGGTAACAACACGGGTGGGTTCTGTAAGTATTCCTTGATCTGTTCAAATGCAGCTTGGCATCAGCCGTCCCATTGGAATTTCTTGCCTTTCTTCAGGAGACCAAAAAGTGGTTCACAAGTCAAGGTTAATTTTGAGATAAACCGTCTTATGAATTGCACTTTACCCAGAAAGCCTCACACCTCCTTTTCGGTCCTTGGTGGTGGCATTTCTAGGATGGCCTTGATTTTGGAAGGGTCGACTTCGATGCCTCTTTGTGTAATCAGAAACCCCAGCATTTTTCCCGCTGTAACACCAAATGTACACTTCTGAGGATTCAGTCGCAACCGGAATTCCCTGATCCTTTGAAAGAACTTTTGCAAGGCGGTGTAGTGGCCCTCTCTTTCTTTGGACTTGACAATCATATCGTCCACGTACACCTCAACCTCTTTGTGGATCATGTCGTGTAATATTGTGGTTGCAGCCTGTTGATAAGTAGCTCCAGCATTCTTCAGCCCAAACGGCATGACTCTATAGCAGTATGTCCCCCACGGGGTGGTGAATGCAGTCTTTTCCCTGTCTTCTGGTGCCATTACTATCTGGTTGTAGCCTGAGAAGCCATCCATGAATGAAAGCAATGCATGCCCTGCCGTGAAATCCACCAACTCATCAATATACGGCAAGGGAAAGTAGTCATTCGGACTAGCTCTGTTCAAATCCCTGAAGTCCACATACACCCGGATCCTGCCATCCTTCTTCGGCACCGGAACAATGTTGGCCAACCAAGTCGGGTATTCGAATACCAGCAAGAAGCCTGCGTCGATTTGCTTGGTGACCTCTTCATTAATCTTGAGAGCCCAATCCGGGCGGATCCTCCTGAGTTTCTGCTTGATAGGTCGGGCCTCGGGGTCAAGGGGGATCCGATGCTGTACAATCTCAGGATCGATTCCAGGCATGTCTTTGTAGGACCACGCGAAAACATCTTTGAAATCTTTTAATAAAGCGACTAAGCGCTCGCGTTCCTCCGAAGACAACGTGGACCCGATCTGGACCAGCCGCGGGTCCTCCTTAGTACCAATGTTCACGGTAGTGATTTCATCCACTAGGGGTTTAAAAAATCTTTCCTGCTCCTGCTCAATTAAACGTTGTAAAACCGGAGGAACTTCGTCCTCGTCATTTTCATCAAAGTTTTGAAAGTCTGAATTAATGCAATAAATCAAGGGCACAGAAAAGTACTCAAAAACCACAGCTACTTGATTCTCATTAGGCACATCCCAATCGTCCGATTCATTTACAACAGACTCAAATGAAAAGGAAAAAGATGACCTAGACAGGACTGTGGCATCCGGGTTATCATCCCCAGGAGTACCAGACTCAGACTCAGTCGAGCTGGAATCTGATTCCGGCTCACAAGACTCGGTGGAATCAGATTCCGGCTCACTACCTGACCCGGTGCTGCTGGACAAAAATCCCTCCTCGTATTGCCAAGTGAGAGAGGGTGCGACAGATGTATCCAAGATAGTTGCTGGTAGGCCCACAACCGTTTCATCCCCAATCATGGAAACCGAGGAGTTATCCCCCAAGCACTTTCGGTCGATCGAAGGATCTGAGAGTAGACATGCCAGTGCTACCCCCATTTCAATTTCAGCGCCCTCGGAGTCCACTGCCTTACACTGCTCAACCTCAGTTGATGGGTCTGTCTGCTCTGTGGCAACATCATCCCTGGATAGTTGCAGGTCGAAGAAGATCTCGAAACCTGGCACGCGCTTTTTCTCCGCGTTCAGCCACGGCTCTGGGAAACCGCAAAACGAAAAGTCCTCCCCCTCCCGGACGAAGCGTCCGTTCAGGGTACCCTGAATGGGCCTATGCATCAATTCAAAAAGCTTCCCAGCCTGCTTTGCTCTGGCTCTTCCAGCCATTTCCTTTCCCTTCCTCACCCAGTCTTCTTTGGTGGGCAGATAACCCAGTCCAAAGGTATGAGGGTTGTGTGGCACTTCGGCCAATGCTGCGACGCCTTTCCTGCCGCTCCTTCCTAATCCCATCCCGGGAATGTGTTGTAGTTTGTTCATGAGGTAGACGGATTGAGCACTGACATACACTCCCTCATTCACAGCCATGATATTCTGCACCACCTGAGCCTCAGCCAGAGTGAACCCTGATAAGAACACATCCTCCGTGCCATGCTCAATTTCCAAGACTGGTGTAGACACTTCCGACGGCGGATGGATGGACGAATTTCCGAAAACAATAGCCACCCCCTTCCCGTAAGGGTACTTTAACATCTGATGTAAAGTGGAAGAGACTGCCTTCACTTGGTGCAACCATGGCCGCCGCAAGAGTAAATTGAAGGTTGCGGTAACGTCCAAGACATAAAATTCAATGTTGTGTTGTTATGGACCAACCTGGGTTTGAATTTTGACAGTCCCCATCACTTCCCTGCTGGTATTATCATATGCTCTGATCACTTGAGTGGTTGGTATGAAGTCCGCGGGCTTCAACCCGATTGCATACGCCGTTCTGGTTGGGCAGACATTGATGGCGGACCCGGTATCAACAAGTACCACCGGTATCCACTTGTCTCTACATTCTACGGAAACGTAGAGGGGTTTGTTATGATTTGTGCCCTCAAGCGGTAGTTCTTTGTCTGAAAAGGTTAATGCCGGGGAACCTCCTCCCGAAAAAACCAACCCAACCAGCTGCTCTGGTGTAGTATCTATGGAGAGTTTGGCTTTGTCCATAGCAGATAGGACAGCCTGTCTGTGCACCCGCGACGCCATAAGCAGTCCCCAGATGGAGATGTCTGCTTGTATCTTCTTTAACTGCCTCAGCACAGCTTCTTCTTTAATCTGCTTCTCCCTCTGTTTCTCAGCTTCCTTGTCTTTCCCAGATGCCTCAGGTTGGTCTAGATGTGGGGGCTTGAAGTACCGTCCGCTTCTCGTCATGTGATCCACCTCATCGAGGTACCAGGTGTCATCTGGTTGATTGTTTCCCCAGTCATCGTCTGTGTGGGCAAGACATAAATCATCGTCTTCCCACCACATCCTGCTAGCGTTTAACAGGCACCTGTCTGGTTCCGGCATGACTGTACCCTCAGCACCTTCAGCCCATATGCTCACAGCATTTTCTGTTCTTGTGCCCACAGCACTCCCGGCCCCTTCATGGGCTTTTGCCTTTCTGATTCTCTCGGAATCCCAAAACTTCTCTTGTTCCGCCTGTGTTAGCGCAGTTTGTTGTTCGGTTTTCTCTACATTCACAATGTCTTGGTTTTGAGCGAAATTCTTTGTACCGGCGCTCTCCGGCGATATATTCTGATTCTCGGCCCTTCCGGCCACAACTGGTACCCTCGCCCCTGCCGGGCTCTGTTCTAGTTAAGGCTCTATAACATCCGGTTGATCGTCCAGCCACCCGGTGGCCTCTGCCGATTCCTCATATTCAAACCAGTTGACTGCTGCGTCCCCTGATTCTTGGTCATTGAAAAACTGTAGGTTGGCAAAGTCCTCCTCCATAGCCGTCAGATCATCCATTCCCTATTCAAATCTGTCTCCCTGAATCACACACAGTTCTGCCCTCTCTGGCAATCCCACACTTGGCTCAGACTGGCCCACTGACAGGATGTACTCACTCGAATCGTAGGCTCCCCCAACAAAGTCCTCAGACTGCTCAAACCCTAACTTCACAGTTCCATCCTCCTTTGCAATCTCCTCCGTATTTTCTTCAATAGCCGCCACCATTGGCTCGGGTTGGTTTGTGGAGATGGTCATCATGCACAAAGAGTCGGTGCAATCAGGGAGGAGCACCTCCGGCTTAGGTAGGTGGGACGGGGCGATATAGATACTAGGATCGTAAGATGCGACCCCAGTTTGGATAAAGTTGATTCTATTGGGAGGTGGAGCTTGGTTGTGTGTAGGGAGTGGGTTGGTTGTGACATTAGGTTTGTCGGGAGACGCAATCACCTGCTTGTCAATAAGATCTTGGATCTCGTGACGCAATCTGAAACAACGGTCGGTGTCGTGACCGTGTTGTTGGTGATACGTACAGTATTTGGCTGGATCATGAGAGGGAGGGAGTGGATTTGGTAATGGCCTCGGCTCGAGGGGGGTCAAATGCTTTTTCCTGATTAAAACCCCCAAGGCCTTGGACAAAGGCATGTATAGTGGGGTGAAGGTTCTTTGGCCCCTGGGTTGGTATTTAGGGGTTTGGGTATTACTTCCGGATGCACCGGAGAAGGGTGTGGCTGCCATGGGTCTTGGGAGTGGAGGGGGAATGGTGGCGACCATGCTTACCTCCGAAGTTCTTGCAGTTGCAGCGCCACTCGGGCCTGCATTGTTGTTGCGATTAAGGGTTCTCCGGTGTTGCTCCCTGTCCTGATCAATCAGACCCTGTTTCATTGCGTCCTCGATTTGTACCCCCATCTCATGTAGATCCGAAAAGGTGGGAAAGGGGAGTACAATCATCTTCTGCATCAGTTTTGGTTGGAGATTGCGCACAATCATCCTGATCTGGTCCTTATCAGTGGGCCTCAAAGTCATCATCGATGCCTTCGCCCTCCATCGAGTTACGAAATCTGAGAAAGTCACTTTGGGCTCCAGCCTCGTTGTTTCGAGATCACGAGTTGTAATCTCGATCTGGGTATTGTACGAGTATTGTGCAACAAAGGCCTCAGCCATTTCATCCCAACTTCTTTTGACCTCATCCTCCAACTTCGCATACCAGATGGCGGCCACACCCGACAGGGTTCGGCCGAACAGCGAGAGTTTCTGTGGTCAGGTTAGGCCCATTGGCCGCAGTATATCTGAAAATAGCCGGAGGTGGACCATGGGGTCCCCGGACCCATCGAAGCGATCGATCTGGGGCATTTTGAATCTGTCCGACAATGTCACGGCCACATCGGTATATCCGTCCTCGATATCCGGAATAGCCTTTACTCCCTGTGATTTCTGGAAAAGCTTCTCGAGCTTGCTCAGCTTCAGTGCTGTATGGTCTATTTCGAACTCGAAGGGAGAGTCCGGGTGGTTGGCGGGTGTATGGGTCTTGGACAGTTGAGGCGGAAGTGGGGGCGGAGCTGGCCCGGTTGGAAGGCCTGTGTCCTCCTGAATATTTGGTAGGGTGTTTTGGGGATTTGGCAGAGTATTTTGGGCAGCTGGTGCCTGCTCGGGTAGTGGGATCCCTGGTGGAGGAGGAACTGAATGTGAGGCTGATGCTCCGGCTTGCTGCTGGAGTCTAGTGATGAGCTCGGCCTGTTGGGCCATGACTGTGGCCTGTTGTTTAGAGAACTCCGCTTGGCGGACAGCGTCCTCCTGCATTTGCCTCATGCTCTCCTGCATTTGGCGCATCATTTCCTCTATTCCGGCCATACTCTGTTGGTCTTGCTGACTGACCGGTATGTGTATCTCGATGGCAGAAACCGAAACCTCAACCCGACTGTTTACTGCTAGGGTAGACCACTGTTCCGGTAACCTCTGCTCAGGCACACTGCGCTTTCTTGGCTTTCTCCTAACAACTGGGGGTAGCGAATGGAACACTGGATGTCCGTCAACCAGATCCTAAGATCGATTGAGCCGACGACCTCTTGTCCAAAGTGCTTGGGGAATATCCACTGGTTCGGAAGCAATTGTGCTAAAAACTGCCCTAGCAAAAAGATAAATAAAGCGAAAAGGAAATATATAACTAGATAAACGAACAGCATAACAACTTAAAATAAATACACAACACACAGTGGGGCACACAACACACGATTGATAAGCTGAATATGCACTGTCCTCAAACACTGATCATCATTCCTGAATCACTGTCCCTGAAGACTGAATCGGATACCTGCAGATAACTGATTCTCAAACACTGACTGGTGCCCGCAGGCCTGATGCCCAAACTCATAAACTGATACGCGCATTCCTGTAGAGACGCACTCTAAAGCACATAGCAGATAAGTGAGAGCCAAAACACCCCTATGTTGGGGTAGGGTTTCCCTGTCCTAGTTTTGTCAGGAGCTAGGGTTTCACTATGCACGCAGCGGTTTCAAACAACCTATAAACGGGTAAGTAACCTGTCCTAATTTGGAATGGTCACTATGGATCCGAATATGCACTAGGTCGAATAGTCAAAAAGGGTGCCCCGGTAAAACCGGGGTTTGTGTTCCCATACTGGCAGAGCCCACAACCGGTCAGCCTTATGGTCATGCCTTGACAAGACAAGCCTCCGGCAAACCGTTCAGGAATGGCAGATGGCAAACATGGTCTCCTAGGCGCACCAATGCAAATGCAATGCAAAGAAACACACAAGTGTAGTCAAAACCAGATATCATGAGTTCGAGTCAAGTTCTCTAACTCCCCAGCAGAGTCGCCAGAAACTGTAGACGTCCCCGAACGCCCCGGGAGGGATGAACTCCCGTTCTGTTCATATTGGGTCACTACAGTTCAAGGACTCAAATGTCACGGTTCTTAATCTTGAACCAAAGAGTCCCGTTCTGATCAAAGATCGGCCTCTACTAACCATGATATCTAGTTTTGAAAACATTGTGTGCTCTTATTTCGGTTATTAGCCTAGGTTACTATGTAATGCGCACATCATACAAGTATAGACTGAGTCGCCTGAATTGGAACAAAACACTTCATGTTTGTTTGTTTGAAAAATGGTTTGATGGTGCTACCCGCAGGTGGGCTAAGACGTGGATTTGCCACCCTCGGGTGGGCTTAGAAAACATGATTTTGCCACTATCTAGTGGGCTTAAAACAAACAATCAACTCATTGTTCCAATTTAAATAACCCAACCTTCACCCACAGGCATTCAGGCAGTTATATCACATAAGCAAATAGCCTCATGGTAAGCATGCTATTCATGGCAGTCACTCACACGCATGCAAGGATGCTAAAGCATAAAACTCACCGAGTACTCCAAGCCAAAACAAAAGCTAATTAGAAATCCATGCATGAATCCTAAGTATACAGAAATGCCTAATGCGACACATGCAAAAATGCAACTATAGCAGGCTCGGCTATTCTAAACATGGCATATGAGATGCAACAGCTATCAAGTATTCAACTTGGAATTGAAATATAAATGCAGTTAGTATGATGCGCCAAGCCCGGTGCGTGCAAAACAGATGAATGAATGCAAACATGCTATCATACTATATGCTAATTGAAACATGCCCTAATCTAACCATCATAAGCGGGTAAATAAAAGGGAAGCAGGACGTGGGGTTGGAAGACATACATCACACACACGCACACTTATTACAATTATGCCCTCGCGCAGAGGGTCCAAATAAATAATATACAGTCCCAAATAGTACAGTCCAAATAATACAGTCCAAAATATGTACAAATTCCTAATTAATTTACAGATTAACTAAGAAAAATAATAAACTGGCATGCAAGCCAGGGACTGCCTTGACTCTTCTTCTGGTGATGAATGATGCATGTCCGGGTTGCCTTTCCGCGGAAATCCATGGCGATGCCCCAGTTAGCCTCTGTTTTGCAATTATTTTTGGAAAGCGCACCAAGCTCCGGAAGACTGCTGATTCTTGATTTGCTGCAACAGAGAGTAGGAAAGGGGCATGGCAATGTATTTTCACAAATGTATGCATGCCTCGATCCTCGTGCCACCAATCACGCATCTCGATGCATGATGGCCGAGGAGTCGAATTGCACAACTCAATATGAAATGAATGCACAGGAAAACACAACAAAACCTAACTCCATCATGGATGATCCGGAGTGTCGGTGACTGGGGAATTGAGACACGTTCTGTCACTCGGAGTACGAAACGTACCTCGTTTCCCGTGCTCGGGCTAACTCCTATCCCAAACACAATGCAATATGCATGACATGCATGAATGCAACTAACATACAACCTAGCATGCACAATGCTATGAAATGGCATACAAATGCATAATGGGCTTACACCAACACAAGTGGACCTCGGCCACACTCACATAAGAGGCCATAAGATGAAAATGAGACAACTCGAAATGCGTGCACACGTGCACGCAAACCGAGGACCGACCCTAAGGTACCAAAATGCCACTCTAACAAGACATGGCAATGCATGGAACATGGCATACTAGCACGCAAATTTCAGTACCAAAAAGTGATGCAAACATGGCACCCGATGCATGGAATGGTCCCGAAATGCAAGATTAAGCACATGAAATGACTTGTAGCTATACAAAGCATGCATAATTCGAACATGAAGTGTGAAGACAGATTCAAGGCAGTCCCAAAACAAGCATGTTTACAGTTTAGAGTGAGGCCAAAAGGTGAACACAAATGGGGCTAAGCTAGCATGCAAAAATGGCCCCGAAAGCGAGATAATGAAGCAAGTAGCAGCTTCTGGCCCTAAACAGATGAGGGCCCTTCAACAATGTTGAAGAGGGGCTCAAAACATGGCATTCTACAGTTGATGACCAAACCCAAAACAGTGCACAAGCATGCTCAAAATACTATGCAAAAATAAGGCCTAAAAAGAGGTTTAAACACAAAGTATAAAAAGGATGCTTCAAACAGCAAAATACCCTTAATGAAACATGAAGAGGGGGTCAAAATAAGGCTATTTAAAGTTCGTACCAAAGCTCAAAAATATAAGCACAAAGGGCTAACAAATCATGCAAAAATGGGGCCAAAAGAGGGATACAAAGGCAAGTGACATATGGAGGCCCCAAACAGTGATGAGCCCTTCAAAAATGTTGAAGAAGGGCTCAAAATAAGCAACTTCACAGTTTACTACATGCCTCAAAACAGATTATACATAGGCCAAAAATAATATGC
This sequence comes from Camellia granthamiana, assembly GCA_036172215.1. Classification (NCBI taxonomy): domain Eukaryota; kingdom Viridiplantae; phylum Streptophyta; class Magnoliopsida; order Ericales; family Theaceae; genus Camellia; species Camellia granthamiana. The sequence goes on from CM069911.1 coordinate 125,226,217, forward strand.
AAGAAAATGGCATACAAGAGAGGTAATGAAGCAAGTGCAAAAAGGAAGTCTCAAACAGTGAGAGGCCCTTAATGAAACATGATATAGAGCTCAAAAAAATTCTATTTTCAGTTATGGTCGGAGCTCAAATATACAAGATAGAAGGGCTAAGAAATGATGCAAAAATGAGCTCAAAATAAGGGAAAAGTGACTCACCCTTGCAGACCAATTCTTTAGCTGCCTTTAGACCAAGAAATGTTGCCTCCTAAGCTCTGAGAAGGCCCTCCAAGCTACTGGAATGGAGGTGGTGGTGTGGTGCTAGGTGGTGGTGTAGAAAAGGGTGTAGAACTTGGATGTTTTGAGGGTTGAAGAGAGGGAGAAGAAGGTGTATGTATGCAAGGCTCCAAAGCAAATTTTCTCAACCCCTAAACCAGAGCTAGAGGCTGGTTTATATAGACAAAAGAGGGGGAGAAAGAGGGGGAAAAATGAGGGGGAAAACAATTCAAGTTTTCCCCCCAAAAGTTGGCCCCCGGATATAAAATCTGGAGGGGGGGGGAAAGTGTATTTTTGTAATGTGCCAACTGTAAGGAATCAGGCCGGCCAGGTATTGGAACTGCAGGTGGCCGGTCGGCTCTCCCCGTGGCCGGCCGGCCAAGGGTCAAAAAAGGCCAAGTGTAATTACTAGCCGACCACCACAAATTGGTGGCCTCCCAGGTGTTCTCAACACAACCCTGTGGTCAAAAATTGGCAACAGTGAACCAGGAGAGAGAAAAGGCCACTTTCAGGAGGGGTTCAAAAGGGTCAATCACAATTAATAGCCGACCATATGATATTGGTGGCCTCCCAAGTGTGTACAACACAAATATGTGGTTTAGAGTTGGAAAAAGTGGCTTTAGGGTGGTCAACATTGGCTTTCGAGTGAGAAAAACGGGCGTCGGAGGGCGATGAAGGAATATAACTGGTTGCTGAAACAATTACTGGCCTCCCACCCTTCTATGGCCTTCCTGGTGATGAAACAGAGGTCCCTGCCAAAAATGAACACAAACCGATGCAAAATGAAGGTTCGGGGGCCGAAACGCGCAGCCCGGGGCCCCGAAAACTGACTGTCAGGCACCGGGAGTGGTGTTCGACCACGAAATTGGTCTCTCGGACCACAGTGTCCCTCAAAAGGGAGGAAATAAGATATGTGCCAAAAACCAGAGCAAACGGAGGTGGTTAGGCGGTCCCGAACCAAGGCACACGGCCGACGGCTCTGAAAAACCGGGAATCGGGCTCCGAAATGGGAAAAATGTCCTACAACCACGAAATGTAGCCTACGGCTACTGAGAGATGATCTACGAGACCTCTCCCTCCCCTCGGGAAGAGAAAATAGAGAAAACAGAGCTTGGTTCGCAAACCGAGGCAAAACACAAAAAAGTCCGGAAGTCCGGAGGCAGGGCTCGCAGCCGAGACTCTGGAACCTCTGAACGAGCACGATATGCAACATCACCAAGCGCTCAATCGGTGACGTCTGAGTCTTAAGGTCGGTCAAAAATGGGGTGTCTACAGTGCCCATCCAAGGGTCAACACCTTGATACCACACACATTTGTGCCCTTTGGAGAGCCAAAGACATGCCTAAGAAGTTGTTGGTGCAAGTGCAAGCCAAGGCCCCAAGGCATGGTGCAAGACAGCACACAGCATGCCATGGGGCAGCCCATGCCAACAGCCCATAGCAGCTGTGGCAGCCAGCAGCAACAGTTGCCAGCAATCGATGCCACCAGTAGACCGTAGCCTTGCTAGCAGCTAGCAACAGCATTGCCAGTAGCAACCAGTAGGTGACAACAGCAACCAACAGCAACCACAGATCAACCACAACATTGCCTGTCCAGTAGCGAATTTAGGCCATATTTAGGAGGGTCAAATGTAATCTTTTTGCCTTGTAAAATTTTTTATGTAAATACCTTAGTATTAAAGGTGTTTTGGGACCAAGTCCTGTAAATTTTCTCTTTTTGTAGAATTTTTAAAAATCCATTATAACTCCTCAAACATAGTGGATGTTTCCTCTTGCCAGCTAGGAAATTGCTTAACAAGCTATATTAAGGAGGGGGGTACCCAAGTGCTGAACCAAACCACTTGTGCCTTTAAAGTACCCCAACTTAGCCTTTGGCAACGCACCTGGTGGTGGCATGGAATTCACTAGGGCGCGTGTGCCCGAGCCTCGTGCCTACGGTGGTGCCCAAGATGCCAAGGAGTTAGACAACTTTTGTGAAAGCCAATGCTGAGGAGACAAGGATTTCTATGGCCACAATGTATTTGTTCGGTGATGCCAAGTTGTGGTGGCGGACTAAACATGATGAGATGCAACGCGGCTTATGAACAATTGAGACTTTAGAGCAACTTAAGCATGAACTTAGGCTTCAATTCTTCCCTAAAAATGTTGAGTATAATGCCCGGCGTGCTTTGTAGGATCTCAAGGACACCGACACTATAAGAGATTATGTGAAACAATTCTCTGGGCTTATGCTAGACATCAAAGACATATAAGAGAAAGACAAGCTCTTCTTCTTCCTTGAGGGATTAAAGCCATGGGCCAGAGTTGAACTTTAAAGGCAAAGAGTGCAAGTCTTAGCCCATGCACAAGCAGCAAGTGAGTGCCTTACGGACTACGCTGAACCTAAGCAATGAGATAGTGGTTCCCCGCGCAAGAGTAGGGGAGGGGGAAAGTCCCAAGGCCATGGCAAACCTAAGAGTGGGGGAGCCAACGCTTCTACATCCAAAACCCATTCGGGTAGAGGACAATGGCAACCGAAGAGCTATGGTGATAAGGCAAAAGCCCTTCAACAATTCTTTACAAGTAAAGCAAAAGGCCCTATCTCTTGTTTCTTATGCAATGGGCCACATCGGCTATCTGAATGTCCACAAAAGCGTGCCTTGAATGCTCTTGCAGTAGTGTCTGACCATGCCTCTCAACCAAGTGACAATGATAGCGAGAAAGAGGACGTGCAATCTAGGCGAAGTGGCAAGGGTTCTTGTAACACCCCAAAAATTTATGCGTAATGATAGTACAAGAAACATGGCTCCTTATGATAAACCGGAATAAGTCCCCAACACTTGCATTACATGATCATGAGGTTCGTACAAAGTAGTTCCACATGTGAATATATATTCAATGATTTCTAGTGCATGAATCTATAGCATGTAGAACATTCAATCCCAAAAAAAATTAAATGCCCTCAGGGGCTTACAAATTCCAAGGCTTAAGCCCGGTTACACAAAAATGGTTTCTCGAACCCATACAATTATAGCCCTTGGCTTACACAAAAAATAAAAATAAATAAATACAGTCACAATAAAACGAGAGTCTTGTGCTCTTAACACACACTTCCACGCCCTTAGTTAGGCGGAATCACCACATCTTTTCTTGCACAAATTCTCATAGGGTGAGCATGAAGCCTAGTAGGAAATTCTTAACAAAGTATATACATTTAATACAAGCCTCACGAAATGAAATGCACATGTCATGCTATGTTTTTTGAAAGGAAATCACATCTTCGTCTTTTGAAAACCATCATACTCAATGTTATCTTGAAATTTCAACAATTCAAAAATATTCAATTTAGTTCAAGGGGCAGTAAATACGACTCAGGTAATCCTTAGGTTGGTGTCTACAAGTAGGCATAACTAGCACTACCAAAACCCCACTTTACCGGTAACTAACTGGAAGGAAAGTGGTACCTCCTCTGCGCCTGTTTTCGGTTTTTCACTCTGGACATTCAGGCCAACTTAATCAATTTCATCTACACCCCTTATCCGGACTTACCAACGTATTTACCCCAAAGCAATTCCATGAAAACTTATTTCACAACTTTCTTTTCTCAATACAAAAGTTTTCAAATCTAATAATCAAAATTTATCATGACCAAATGAATTGAAATGCTAATGCAACAATTATCAATGTAATGCAACATCCCTTCCATTTTCAATTCTCCCACACAGCTTTTCCATTGTGATCACAATTCCCAATCCTCTTTCCATGCAAATCTCACATGATAATTGCATATTTGTTTATATCCATCAAAAGAATGACACAATTCCACATTTCAAGCATTCTCAATAATTTAGTCTTTTCATGACTATATTCACATTTTTGAGCAACAAGCCTCAAAACCAACTAGTTTTCATATTTCATGAAATTTCCCATTTTTATATCCACAACAAAATAAAATTTTCAACCATTCATTCATTTTAACATAGTAATAGGTAAACACCCCTAAGCCTTCAACGTCTCTCAAAAAATCTCAACTTTATAAGTTTTTGCCAAAACTAGACATTTCTTTATCTTTCCTCAACAATGTAGTTCAAACTCTCAAGGAATTTTAAGCAAAGACAAGGTGTACACCCATTTTTAAGATCACCACACTCTTGAACCAAAAATCAAATTTCAAAGTTCATCCAAAAGAGTTCAATAATCAACAAACCTTGCAAATATTCATATATATATATATATATACAACTCTAAGAAAATCCCCACCTCAAGTTTTTATAGAAGAAGAGATGAGAAATCCCCAAATTTGACGGTGTTGAAATCCAATCTCCACCGCATAAGACGAAGCCCTCAGTTAGCTCTCCAAATTTAATGAAGGATGTTGGGTTAAAACTCTAATGGATCTAAAGAAATCAAGGTTTTGATCTTGTTTGGTGTAGATAAATGTAGAGCGAAGGTAGAGAAATGGATTTTTAGAGAGAGAGAGAGGTATACAAAAAGTGATATACACACAACCCAAGAAGAGATAAAAGCAAAATTTTCGGATTCAGCGGAGTCCCACATGTGCGGCACCCATTCCCGCACGTGCGGAGCGTACCTCCTGCACGTGCGACACTCACCCTGCACGTGCGGCACTCTCACCTTGCACCTCCAACCGCACCTGCATATAATGGAGTAGAGCCCTAAAAAATCCCCTATTTTCCGCACGTACGACCCCTCTCCCGCACGTGCGGCTCTGCCCTCTAGCCAAGAAAAATTTCTAGTTTAGCCCAAGGTACTCCGGATCCAACCTCGCACCATCCGAAACAAGTGAAACTCAGGATAAAAATAAGTAAGAACGAAACTTTTTGAGAAAAAGTTTTCAAAACAACGAACCCAACAATTAACAAGACCACACATTAAAACCCAACATTCTAACGAAAGTAAATCCAACATAACTCAAGAGGACGATGTGGACAACATACCCGGTCATCACAACCTCCCCACCATAGGAAATTGCATCCCCGTAATTAAATCAAACTACCCAAACAAAGGGTTTCAAGCGATCAAAGCCACGTTATTACATTTTCATATCACAATATTAATTCTCAACCAAAGTTCACCATCATCATCATGGCTACCCCATTAACAACAACCATCCCAGATAAGCATAAGCATGAAGCTTTCCAATAAAAGTAATGACAACCCACAATAACCTTATGCTTAAAATAACAATATACATTACAACATGTGGTTAACAATTTTACTACATTTCCCTCAAACACTAGGGAATATTACAAAGGAAAACAACTTAAACATTTTCAAACAAATTTGGATACTTGGAGCAGACCACCGCCTCCCATTCCCACGCCGCTTCCTCAACCCCATGGTGTCTCCACAACACCTTTACCAACGGTATAGTTTTGCCCCGTAGTACTTGCTTCCGGGTATCTAATATTTGAACCTGTCGCTCTTCGTAAGAGGCATCCTCATCTACCTCCAAATCAACCCAATCAAGCACATGAGAAGGGTCGGGTTCATACTTCCTAAGCATAGATACATGGATTACGTTGTGAACCCTCGAAAGTTGTGGCGGTAAAGATAACCGGTATGCCACTTCCCCAACCCGTTCCAAGATCTCAAAAGGCCCAATGAACCTTGGAGACAATTTACCACTCTTACCAAATCTCATCAAACCCCGCCTTGGTGATATTTTAAGGAACACATGGTCACCAACCTCAAAAGACAAATGTCGTTTCCTCTTATCGGCGTAACTTTTCTGTCAGCTTTGGGCCATAGCTAACCTCTTCCGAATGAGAGCAACCTTCTCGGTTGTCTCTTTAACAATTTCTAGACCTAACAATGATGCATCACCCACCTTGGCCCAACAAACCGGTGATCTACAAGGTCGGCCATACAAGGCCTCAAATGGTGACATCTCAATGCTAGCTTGATAACTATTGTCATAGGTGAACTCAATCAATGGTAAGTGCCTTTCCCAAGACCCTTTGAAATCAAGGATGCAAGCTCTAAGCATGTCCTCCAAAATCTAAATGGTACGCTCTAACTGCCCATCGGTCTGAGGATGGTAAGCGGTGCTAAAGGTCAACTTAGTTCCCAACACCTCTTGAAGGCTTTGCCACAACCGGGTAGTAAAACGAGGATCTCTATCCGTTACAATGGTTACGGGAACCCCATGAAGTTGAACTATCTCTCTAGTGTATAACTCTGCCAAGTGCTCAACTGAGTCACCGGGGCGCATTGAAACGAAATGTGTAGACTTAGTCAACCAATCAACAATCACCCAAACGACATCAATGCCTCACTGTGTTCTAGGAAGCCCAACTACAAAATCCATGGTAACATGCTCCCATTCCACTCGTCTATCAGTAAGGGTTGTAGCAAACCCGCTAGCCTTTGGTGTTCAGCCTTCACTTGTTGACAAGTAAGGCACTTCGATACAAATAAAGCGATATCTTGCTTCATATCCCTCCACCAAAACTGGCGACTAATATCATGATACATTTTGGTGCCTCCCGGATGTACCGCAAGGCGTGAGTGATGGAACTCCCGAAGTACTTCCTCTCTACAAGATTCTGATACAAACAAATGGTCTAGATAAAGTACACTCAAATTCGGGTGAATGTTCAAACCCTTCTCTTCCTTCCTGTTGAAAATTCTATCACGGATTGACTCCACCTCACGGTCCCCCTGTTTATGACCTTGCTAATCAAGGTAGGTTAAGCATTCAAAGTAAACAAGGTAGCACCCTCGTCAGACTCACCCAAGTGCAAATCAAACTTGCCAATATCACCTAGCATGACCCATTCCCAAATGGCCACACTTGCCAAACCACTCACCGATTTTCAATTTAAGGCATCGGCCACTACATTGGCCTTCTTCAGATGATAGTGCAATTCAAAATTGTCATCTTCCATAAATTCCATCCACCTTCGTTGACATAGATTCAAGTCTTTTTGGGAAAACAAATACTTTAGGCTTTTATGATCCGAGAAAACCTCAAACTTCTCGCCATACAAATAATGTCTCCAAATTTGTAAGGCAAAAATTACTGCCGCTAATTCCAAATCATGGGTGGTGTAATTTTTCTCATGAGTTTTTAATTGTCATGAACCGTAGGCCACAACCTTTTCCCCTTGCATCAAGGCACAACCAAGTCCATCTCAAGACGCATCACAATAAACGGTGTAACCCAAACCCCTTTTTGAAATTATCAAGATCGGTGCGGTAGTCATCCAGTCTTAAGTTCTTGGAATGACCTTTCGCAAGCTTCACTTCACACAAATTTGACACCCTTCCTTGCCAACCTAGTCAAAGGTGCGGCTAATCTAGAGAAGTTCCTTACAAAAAGACGATAATACCCAGCTAATCCCAAGAAACTCCGGATCTCAAAAATATTTTTCGGTTGTTCCCAATCCTACACAGCATCTATCTTCGAAGAGTCTACGGTTACTCTTTCACTTGACACTACATGCCCCAAAAACTTCACATCGGTTAACCAAAACTCACATTTCTCAAATTTGGCATACAATTGGTGCTCTCTTAGCAAATCAAGTACTAACTGCAAGTGGTTCTCGTGTTCCTCCTCGGAGGCGAAATAGATCAAGATGTCATCCACAAAGACGACCACGAAGCGGTCTAAGAATTCTCAAAAAACTTGGTTCATCAAATCCATAAAGGAAGCAGGTGCATTAGTCAACCTGTAGCCTGACTTTTTCGCCCCCCTTTTTGGAAGACTCCCACGGTTCTAAATCTAAACTCATAAGTGCAATGCGAAATAGATAATCACCAAAGAGTCCAAATCTAGCAAATCTTTTGGAAAATCGATTTTGAATCAAATTGCCAAAAATGGACTACTTTGCCAGATACAGAGTCGCCACCTAAATATTTTATTTTGGGAAAATTTAGAAAACCCATGACTTATGTCAAAGGCCACGTGTCCGTCATCACCAAGATTGTCTCGACTCGGGAACTTAGGTACGAGAGGGGAAGGTCATGAATGAATTGAGCACCTCTGTTAGCCCGATCAAAGATCGGCCTCTACTAATCATAATATGAATCTTATGTACATTACATGCTCTTGTTCCGATTTATTAGGCTAGCATTACTATGTGATGCGCACACACAAGTATAGACTAAATTTGCAAGAATTAGAACACTTGATTCATGTTTGTTTTTGAAAATTGTTTTGAAATATGTGCCACTTGAAAAAGTGATCGCATATGAACATTACTCAAAATATTCCAATTCAAGCAACTAGCATTCATCCACATACATTCAAGCAGTTATAGAACTTAAGCACTTAGCCTCATGGCAAGCATGCTAAACATGGCAACAATCACACTCACGCAATATGCTAAAGTGAGTAAAAGCTCATCGAATACTCCAAGCCAAAAGAGAAATTAGTTAGAAAAATGCATGATTCCTAACTATGCAATATGACTAATGCAACACACGCGATATGCAATTTACTAGGCTCGGCTACTAATATGACATATGAATCAATTTGATAACATGCGGTCTAAGCATGTATTCAAAGAAATGTTTAACTAACAATGCAAGTTAGAATAATGAACCGAGCCTCGGTGCATGCAATACAAGTGGATGCAAACATGAGATATGCTAAACAAAACATGATTTCAAAGCAAAACAAAAGCCAAGAAAGAAGGGAGGTTGTAGAGATGATTAAGTGTAATTACAAGTATGGAAAGCCATAAATAAATGCAATCAATTCAAACAAGATGGTGTCTAAAGCCTAGAACACCAAACTCATGAGGACTACTACACTACAAACATGCAAAACAAAGCTCAAATGCAACCAACAGCTCAAAACAGTGCTAAAATAGACTAAAATGTCCTAAAACATGCTGGAATTAAGACAAAAAAGCTACATTAATATGCTAAAACATAGCATAAGCTAGGCTAGTAAGCAAGACACAAGGAGGGAAGGCTAACTCCTCCAAATTTGGACTTCAAAACATGATTTTGACCATTAAAAAAGCTCTGAAAAATAGTGTTTAAAAGCCCAAAAATAGATAGTAAAAAGGTAGCAAACACAAGGGAAAAGGCTTTCAAAGCAAGGTGCAAAGAAGGGTGAACCACCCCTCAACCTTTAATGGCTTTAAAACCCAAGTTTCAGCCCCAAAATACAGAAGTTTTACAGCCCAAAAACACTTGGAAAGTTGCAAGAAAAAGAGTAGTTAAAGCAAGCAAGTAGGCAAAGCCTTATACTTTTTGAAGAGGAAATCAATGCCAAGCAACAAAACCAAGCAAACAACACCCTCAAGAGCTCAAACAAGCCTCAAAGACACCTTAGCTCAAAGATGAGAAGGTTTGGTTAAGGGTGTATGGGCAAAGGTTAAGAGTGTATAGGCTAAACTGTAGGAATTTGCTAGAGAGAGAGAGAGAGAGAGAGAGAGAGAGAGAGAGAGAGAGAATTGTAGAGAGAGGAAAAATTTTGCTCTAAAATGTTTCCAATCTTAAAATATGATAGGAAGGCCTCCTATATATAGAAAACATGAATTCCCCTCAAGGACATCCAGCCCACATGTGGGGGCAGATGTAAGCATCTATGCAAACCGCTGTCACAGTTGTCATAAAATATCTGCAAAAGAAAATGGTGGCCGGCCGGCCATCACTGGTGGCTGGCAGGCCATATCAGTGGTTGCCAACCAAAAAGTGGTGGCCGGCAGGCCACCAGAAGCTGTAGGCTTGAAGGACCAAGGCTTGGTCCAAGAATGAGGCAACAAGGGTGTAGGGTTTAAAGGGCTCAAAGCTGTGGCATTCCGATGAGGACTTCGAGCACTTGACGAGCATATACGTTCATCATTTGGTGTGCATGCGATGACATCTAAGTCGTAAGGGCTGTCAAAAATGGGGTGTCTACAGTTGCCTCTCTTTGACAGAACTCTGAGTCATGAAATGACGTGAGTGAATGTCAAAGCCCGGAGATGACCCATTTTTGACAAGGCCGCAAAACTTGGGCAAACAATCAAGATAGAAACAAATGGTTGCGCTTGTAGGCTGCCTATGTATCCCTTTGCAAGGAGTCAAACCAGCGTAGTTCTGGGGCAAAATGTAAATGATATTCACAATGCAACTTTGAAAGCTAGACTTACACGCTTTGCAAAGCCGGCTATTTTGAAAACTCATGATCATGCAAGATGATGTAATAAGCAAGGTAACGAGATAATAACATATGAATGAGCAGCTTCAAGTTTAAAACCAACACAGGTTCCATGCAAAAAGAAGATATAAAACACACCTTCACCACGCCAAAACAAAAGATAAGGAAAGAAAACACCGCTGGAGGTTGCGTTTCATGCATCCTAAGAAACTGAGAACAAAAATCGCTCGGGGTCGTGTTTCACACGTCCCAAGAAACTGAAGAACGAAAATCGCTCGGGGTCGCGTTTCACCTTTCTCGAGAAACAAAACAAAATGCTCAAGATTGCGTTTCACGCATCTTGAGAAACAAGAAAGACCGCTTGGGCTCACACTTCGCGCATCCCAAGAAACAAGAGAACCCATTTGGACTCATGCTTCACGTGTCCCGAGATACAACACCCCTCAAGATCGCGCGTCACGCGTTCTGAGATAAAAGAAAACTGCTCGGGCTCGCGTTTCACGTGTCCCAAAATGACACCCGCCCAGGGCCGCGCGTCACGCGTCCTGAGATACAAGAGAAACCGCTTGGGCTCGCGTTTCACACATCCCGAGATAAAACATGCGCAGGGTCGCACTTCACACATCCTGAGATACAAGAGAACCGCTCGGGCTTGCGCTTCGGGAGTCCCGAGATACAACACCGCTCAAGATCACACGTCACGTGTCTTGAGATAAGAGAAAACCACTCGGGCTCGTGTTTCACGCGTCCTAAGATGAAACCCACCCAGGGCTACGCGTCACGCATCCTGAGATACAAGAGAAACCACTTGGGCTCGCACTTCGCACGTCCTGAGATGAAACACACCTAGGGCTACGTATTACGCATCCTGAGATACAAGAAAATCGCTTAGGCTCACGTTTCACGTGTCCGGAAATAAAAACATGCCTAGGGCCACGCGTCACGCGTCTTGAGATACAAGAAAACTGCTCGGGCTTGCACTTCACTCATCCTGAGATATAAGAAAACTGCTTGGGCTTGCGCTTCGCATGTCCCGAGATGAAACACGCCTAGGACCATGCATCACACGTCCTGAGATACAAGAAAATTGCTTGGGCTCACGCTTCACGCGTCCTGAGATAAAACACGCCCAGGGCTGTGCGTCACGTATCTTGAGATACAAGAAAACTGCTCGGGCTCATGTTTCACACGTCCCGAGATAAAACAATGAGGTGTGCGATAGATGCACAAAATGAACGTGTGTGATAGATGCACAAAGTGAATGTGTATGATAGATGCACAAAGTAAGTTCCATGCAAGATAGACAACCGACGTATGATGTTAATTGAAGGCATGTTCTATGCAAGAAACAAAAGCATATTCTATGCATGAAATAAGAGCAAGAACATATTCTATGCGTGAACCATAACTGATGCAAGACGCGCATGCAACATACGTATATGTGAAATGCATATTCTATGCAACAATAGAGGACGAAAAGAGAACGAAGACATAAAACAAATAAAAACGACATTCGATGGCACCTTCTGATTTACCTCTCGGAGGAATTGCAATATGTTTAAAAAGAAAGGATACACCTCGTTCATGTTGACAAGTGATGAACATCATGCGCCAGAACACAGTTTTGAGCTTCTGTAGAAACAATCTGGACCCAACAGTGAGCCTTCCTCACACGTTTTTGGGAAACACAAAACAGCATCAGGACACAGAGGAAGGCCACCGGCCACTTGCTGGCCACATGGGGAGGTTGTCGGCCACCTGCCGGCCATCAAGAGGTCTTGTCGGCCATCAATATGGCTTGCCAGCCACCTACCGGCCATCGATGGCAGTTCGGGGTTTTTTTGGACATTTCACCCACGAGTTTTCAAATATAGACCAAGACTTCTAATTTTCTCACTTCTCTAGGTCCGAAATTCTTCCCTCTCTCTCTAGACACTTTCCCTCTCTAGATCCGAGCTTTTTACGCGTTTTCCAACTCCCCACGCACATTTTCTTCGCTGAACCCTCTTGATTCTCTTCACTTTGAACCGATTGGATTTTGATTTCGATGTTTTTTTTCTCATTTTCACCCTTCTAGGCTTGTTCCTCTTGAGTTTCTCTCGGGTTTCGTGAACTTTCTTGGGCTTTGAATTTTTCTTCCATTTTCTCTCTCCTAGGGTTGACTTTTTCCAAGTTTACCCACTTTTCTCCATTTTTCTTCATTTCTTACCTACTTTTCACCTATTTTCCATATGGCAAATGATATACCACATGCTCGAGCCCTTCCTGAGGTTTCCTCCATATTTCCACCTGTTGCTGAGGCAGAAAAGCCGGTCGCTGCGGAGGCTGGCGAGGTGATTGACGGTATTGAGGCCGACCTTGAGGCGGAGTTTGAGCTTGAGCTTGAGCCAGAGTCGCTACGATTGAGGGTATGTCCTGATCCAATGACGTATCATCCCCACACACATATCTTGCCACCCGAAGGCATCAGACGCTTCAACGATTTTGGTCGCGGTGTACCGGAGGACCTCCTGCTGAGGGAGCCAGTTTCTCACCTTTCATCCAGCTTCACTGAGGTATGAACTCTGTTCTCATGCATTCCTACCTGTTTTAAACTGTATTTCTTGTACTTCCTTTTATCTGACTATACTTTCATTACTGCCTTATCTGATTCATCTGTTCTTTACCACAAGGGGAGTCTCATGCCTTCAGAGGGTATGGAGCTACGACTGCGCGAGATTGGTACGACGAGCTCCCTGCTGGAGTTCGTGACATTGTGGACGAGACTAGCTTTGGCCTGATGCGGGTCATCGTGAGTCATCCTCTTCTGGGAGCACTAATGGAGAGGTGATGGGACACCACTAACTCCTTTTACTTCTTCACTACCGGGGAGATAACAATGACTCCCTAGGACTTTGCCATGATCACCAGCTTAGGAGTAGGGAGTGATCCGATCCCTTTCGACACCAACAAAAGTGAGTGGGAGGCGGCCAGGATTGAGCTGCTGGGAGCACGCCCACCCTTGTACCAGACAGCTATGGTCAGATTTGCGGAGCAGTTCAGAGGGAGTGAGCCCGAGACATTAGACGAGATGGAGCAGTATGCCAGAGGCTTCCTGCTGTTTGTCCTTGGTACCACCTTGTTTTTGAACAAGTGGAACATCGTGGGCTTATATCTATTGAGTGCCCTAGTGACCCTTCCCCAGGTGCGCTTCTATGACTGGGGTGGAGCTGGCCTCGCCACCCTGTACGGATATATAAGCTCTACCTTTCGCCTGAGGGGAGAGCTAATCGGAGGCTACTGGCGAGACTGGGAGATATACATTTCAGTTTCCTCTTTGCACTCTACATTTTCTACTTCACATTTTCCTACTTTATATTTGTTCAACACCCATGCTTTTTGTTTTGCACTTTCTGTATCTGTTCATGCTATATGCTTTCTGCTTTGCACTTTCTAAAGATGTTCATGCTGTATTGATCACATATCACTGTACTTTCCTTGCAGCTGTGGGTTTATGCTTATTTCCCAACTCTTGTCCCAGAGCCCATGGAGGAGCTCCCACTAACAGTTCCCTACTCGAGGCGGTATGATGGCAGGTGTCAGCGCAGGAGCCGCGAGTCGTTCGCATTCTTTTGCCACTACTTTGACATAGTGGCTGCCCACGAGATATCCCAAAACACAGTCATTTTTTCTTTAACAACTGTTCTGACTCACACTTTAGCAACTGACAGCAACTAACTATCTGTACAAATCTCTATTTGCAGATCATATGGTAGCCTTGGGCCATGATGCTGGCTAGGGTAGGGGATCAGTACACTGGGGCCTGGGCCAATTCTCGTTTCCGGATCCTACTTGAGGGCTTAGTCTGCCGGGCCTGGTTCCTGAGTGAACGATTCGTCTGCCAGATCGTAGGCTTACCAGATCTGATTGTTCCAATGGCACCGCCAGAGTCTATGAGATCAGCAGACAGCCTATTCATTGATGCAGTTACTCAGTTTATGGTGGGCTTGGATGCTGATTACTTCAGAGTGGATGGCGACTACACAACTTTTATCCAGACACACCCATGCCACCTCTGACAGGCTCTCGTGGAGGTGAGGGGGCGAGGACTCCTACAGCGAGAGAGGTGCGCAGGGCGACCAGGGCCCATGCTAGAGGGGCTCCCTCGGTGGAGCAGAGCACCAGTTGGCCAGTGCTTCCCACCACGCTTACATGCTGGCGACATACCGAGGCAGCTTACCAGATCTTGATCGAGCCTGTAGAGGCTGGTCACGAGCTTGTTGGAGTTTAGGGTTTGTCTCGGGTATAGACCATACTTTACAATTTGCACCCCGTATTTCATTTCAGATATATTTATTGCAAACACTGATCATCTAAATACATTTGCAGGAACCCATAGAGTACACGGGGAGCGCTCTCAAGCTGATAGCCTCCTTGATGGGCATGATACAGAGGAGGGAGACGCTGCTCGGTCAGAGCAGTCCTCCTCCAGCAGTAGGGAGGAGAGGTAGAGATAGGGGCACCCGAGGCCAGAGCAGTCCTCCAGAACCCATTTTGAGCGATGATGATGCTGAGACTAGTGACTCCGAGAAGGTAGTGAGTCAGCATTCTGAGTGACCTGAGAGTGGAGACGATCATGCTGGCTCAGGTTTCGAGAGCAGAAGCAATGATGTCGAGGCGGGTTTTGGGACAAAGAGCGGAGATAATTCCGGCTCTGGTTCTGGCTCAGAGACTGATTCAGACAGCGGCGCTGATGAAGATAGTGCTTCCGAGTCCTCTCCTCCGAGGAAGAGGACGAAGAGGACCACTTGGGCCTGAGGCGATTGGCACTGATTTTTAATTTTTTGCTTAGTTTCTTTTTGTTTGGTAGCATTAGCAAATGTATAGCTTCAGATAGGTTTTATTTTGCTTTGAATACTTGTACTCCTCCTTTGTAAAAAACCATGATCAAAATAAAACCTCGCAGTTTTTTATAAAAAGTGTTGTTATTTTTGCATCATGAGCACCATATTTGCATGAAAATGGACATGGAACTGAATTGGCCAAGAACACTTGATTGAAACAATGTTCTTAAATCGGGTAATGAGCTGACCACCAAACGAAATACAAAATGCAAAAACAACTCAATAAGCAAAAACAACTCAAATACAAATAAACAAACCTACTAAAATCAAAAGACTCAAAACAAGACCTTGAAATACTCAAAGATCAAGACAAAACACATACTTCCAGCACTGCTCAGCACATAGGTGGATGGCAAGGCTGAAAAAAAAAAAAAAGAGGATGCCGGCCAGAGAGGGAGCTTGTCGGCCATAGAGGGTGGCTTGTCGGCCATAAGAGGTGGCATGTCGGCCATAAGAGGTGGCCTGCCAGCCATAAAAGTAACCTGTCGGCCACCTGTCGGCCATCAAATGTAAGAATCGCCAGATTGTTGGCAGTTGGCTTCCACTCACAGTCTTATCTTCTACAAAAGGTTCGACTTCGTGAATTCTTCTTCAGAACTTCATTTCAGCTGCAATTTCTTCACAAATAGAGCCATTTTTCACCGAAAAGCTCTCGGATTGGATTGCGACTTTAGATGGCACTGAAAAGGTAAATTTCTGGGGTTTCGGCATAAATGCACTTTTTTCGTTGAGCCATACTTCACTTTGTTTTCCATTCCTTCATGTCGCGGCACGATGCTGGGACCCGATTACACACGTCTTTAGCGTTGGGGGACAAGAAATATGCTCGACAATTAAAGAATTTCAGGTATTAATGGAATCCCAGTGCAATGAGGAAATCATACTTCAGCCCCATTTTGGCCATGCCCAAGCTTTGGGATAGATGTGTGGACTCACTCTGTACGAGGCTCAATCTTTAGCCCACAATGGAGAACTAGACATTCCCATCTTGATCTATTGATTTTCCGACATCGGCGACAGAGGCAACCTTCTCTAGTGAGCTTTTAGCAACATGCCCTCTGCTTATGTATGCTTGCTCATTTCCTTCTTGCCCTTAGCTTTGGCGGGTGCAATATTCGGTTGATCAAAGTGGCCCAAGGTTTAAAAGAAGGTAAGAGTTGGATTGGTTTGGCACTGGCTGAGACTTTGATGGGCTTAGATGCCTTTCATCGATGAGAGCCTACCAAATTCATGGGGAGTCCACTACTTCTTCAGGTATTGTTTTCCACCCTTTTTCATATGTGTTTCTCACATCGCTCGGCACTCATGCTCTATTTTTCTCTCAAAGCCCTTTTCTTACTTTTCTCTCAACATACATCTCTCTATTCTTTAATCTCTCTTTTCTTTCATCCCTTCCCAAGTGTGGCTTATGGATAAACTGAAGGTAGTAGACTCTTGCCATGAGTACTCAGCTTGAGGTTATTTCTTTTGTCACCGACTAGTGGATTTCCCCAATGAGGGATGGTGGTGTGACTAGATGTGTAACAAGTCTGCTGCTGACATTGCTTAGTGTTGCCCCTGACTTGATCTGAACGAGATGAGTTACAGCATGGCTCGGCAGCCTGGCATACAGTTGATCAGCTTTACGCACTGTGTGTTCTACTTCCCCTTCCGATTCAGACGTCAGTTTGTGCATGATCAGACTTGCCTAGAGGAGGGAGTAGAGTTGTAGCTCGACTTTTTCACATCCCCTTTCGGAAGTTCAAAATAAGCCCTACAGTTCGGACTCCTGCAGTTTTGAATATAATCTCACAAGTGCAATGTGACATTGATAAATACCAAAGAGTCCAAATCTAGCAAATCGTTTGGAAAATTGATTTTGAATAAAAAAAAATGCCAAAATTGGGCTACTTTGCCAGATACAGAGTCGCCACCTAAATATTTTATTTTGGGGAAATTTAGGAAACCCATGACTCGCGCCAAAGACCACGTGTCCATCATCACCAAGATTATCTTGGCTTGGGAACTTAGGCACGAGAGGGGAAGGTTATGAATTGAGCACCCCCGCTTGCCCGATCAAAGATTGGCCTCTACTAATCATGATATGAATCTTATGTACATTATATGCTCTTGTTCCGGTTATTTAGACTAGCATTACTATGTGATGCGCACACACACAAGTATAGATTAACTTGCAAGAATTGGAACATCTCGAGTCATGTTTGTTTTGCAAAATTGTTTCGAAATATGTACCACTTGAAAAAGTGATCGCATATAAACATTGCTCAAATTATTCCAATTCAAGCAATAAGCCTCCATCCATAAGCATATAAGAAGTTTATCATTTAAACACTTAGCCTCATGGAAAGCATGCTAGACATGGTAACATTCACACGCATGCGATTATGCTAAAACGAGTAAAGGCTCACCTAGTACTCCAAGCCAAAATAAACAAAAAAGTTAGAAACATGTATGATCCTAACTATGGAATATGACTAATGTAACACATGCGATATGCAATTACTAGGCTTGGTTAATAAGCATGGTATATGAATCAATGAAATAGCATGCGGTCTAAGAACGTATTCAAGAAGTATTGAACTAACAATGCAGTTAGAATGATGAACCGAGCCTCAGTGCATGCAATACAAATGTATGTAAACATGAAGAATTCTAATTGAAACATAATGTCCCTAAACTAACCATCATAAGCTAGTAAATAAAATGGAGAAAGACGTGGGGTTGGAAGACATACACATTATTACAACCTTTTGATCCCTCACGCAGGAAGGTGCGAATCAATGTCCGAAAGTCTGAATTAAACTAACTATTACAAAACCGAATGAACGAATAATAATCAACTTAACTAAGCTAGTTAACTACTTTATTACAACAAATAAATTAACTAACTATTCTAGTTAACTAACTAATTACAAAACGAAATTGAATAACTAATTGACTAACTAATTAGTTACAATACTTTACAAAATTAACTAGGTACAACTAATTAATTACAATAAAATTAATTTACAACTATGATAATTATAAAACTAACGAAATAATTAATTACATTCAACAAAATGCGTAAGTGAAGATGGATGAAGGTTGCATGCATAACGCCTGAGAGCTACTTTGTCTGCCCAAGCCAACTCTATTTCACCTTCAGCCACTGCCTCTATTTTCTACAAAACTGCACTATTGGCCACACATTGAGGGCCGGCCATGCATCATTGATGGCCGGCCAGGTCTATAGATGGTCGACCATGCATCAATTTGGTGGAAAGCTCTGTTTTTGTGTTCTGAGGTGAACCAGTGCAGGCAGAGTGTCCTTAAGGTCTGTTTGTCTCTTTCTTCCTGCTCTATCATCGGAAAGCCTCAAGAGAAGGTTGAAATTGATTCCAAAGCCATCAATGAACAAATTGATTGCTTGATGGTCTTGGATACAATTTTGGACAAAAATCAATGAGATGCAAAGAATGAGACCACCACTCCCTCTTGTCATGGAATAAACTCAAAGAGGGAGATTGCAACGCTTCAAGAATCATCAAAATGCCATGAATTAGCATGTGAAGACTCTTGACACAAGGAACTTGAAATAACATTCAGCCAAGTTGGAGCAATTTTAAGCCATTTTCTTTATATGGGTTGTTCCAAGTTTTAAGCCAATTTTATGAAGCCTTGCCATTCTTTAGTCCATTTGTCCCAAAGTGATGTTAAAGTCCTCTAATCAAGAAGTAATGTCAAACGAGAAGTTCTTCTAAAGCATAAGAGAAAGACTATACCGTTGGCAATGAATCTGCGAAAAGATTAAGCCATTAAGTAGGAGTCTTTCTTACATGTTTTGAGTAACCTCAATCGGTTGAAATCATTCTCAAGAATGAAAGAGATGGATGGTGGATTGGTTGTTAAGATTAGACTCTTAGACATGGAAATGAGTAAAGGAAAGCTTGAAACAACATGCAACAAATTATGTATGCTAACTTTTGAGACAATAGCTAAACTAAACAAAGCATGGATCAATTTAAAAGGGCTTGGACAACCCTAAAACAACCCTTAACACATGAAAAATAGAGGTTAAAAATGCATGAAAGAGCCTAAAAAGCCTAACAACAAAGAGATGAAACAAGGATAGGAAGTAAGAATAAAGAGGAGTGGCTAATCCCTCCACTTTTGAAACCTCAAAACATGATTTTTAGCCTTTCTAAAACTCTGAAAATTAGTGTAGATATCAAAGAAAAAGAGTGGAAAAGGAAGGGTTTGAGCTATAGGTAAAGGTATAGAAAGAGTAAGCTCTCTCTATCCTTTTGGTGGCTCTTCAAACCCAATCTTAAACACTTCAAATATGATCAAAACAATGCAAAGCAGTAAGAATTATGTAACAAATGAAAGAAATGAAGGCAAGAGAGAAGATAATAAGCTTATACCTCTCAAGGGGTAAGCCTTTTGTTTGTGATCCAAACTTGGGTTCAACCTACTCTTAAGCTTGAATTATGCCTCTCTAAGATCAACCAAGGCTCTAAGGTGGTGAGACAAGGTTGTGTATGGAGTATAGAGATGAGACAAGGAAGCTAGGTTAGCTCAAAGGTCGCTTGCAATGGAAGAAGGAGGAATGAGGAGCTCTCAAGGTGTATATAGGCTTTCTAAATTTTGTTCAACCCTCAAAACAATCACACAACTTCGTTTTAATAGAATTTGAGCTCAAAAGGTGATAAATATCTTCAAAAATGGATAGCTGGCGGCCGCTTGCCCAAAATAGTGTTTTTCGCTACCAAGGGCTGGCCGGCCATTTATAGCCACGACCGGCCATCACTGGTGCACGGCTGGGCTTTGATGCCCTCCCTTGTTTTTTTGGGTTCAAACTCAGCTTAGGATGGCAAAAGGTCCAAAAATGAAACTCACATGTTCAAATAAGGTAAATGTTGAAGACTTGAGGTTATTTAGCGAGCCTGACTAAATTCGAATCGCTGTAAATTCAAAGCACACAATTCAACTTTCATCATCGAGTGTATCGAACCAAGCACCTAAGTCTTGCGGGCGGTCAAAAATGGAGTGTCTATAGTTGCCCCTCTTTGACAGAGCTCGAAGTCATGAAATGACATGAGTGAATATCAAAGCCCAGAGATGACCTATTTGACGAGGCCGCAAGACTTGGGCAAGAAAGCAAGACATAAATTAGATTGGTTGTTCTCGCAAGCTGCCTATGTATCCCTTGACAAGGAATCAAACCAGCGTAGTTCAGGGGCAAGATGCAAATGATATGCACGATGCAACTTTGAAAGATGGACTGACACGCTTCACGAAGCTGGCTATTTTAAAAACTTATTATCATGCAAGATAATGCAATAAGCAATAATAAATACAATACACAAGATAACGAAATAACAACACATGAATGAGCAGTTTCAAGCTTAAAGTGAAAAGATTCAAAACACACTCTAACCACGCCAAAACACAGGATGAGGAAAGAAAACACCACTCAAGGCTGCGTTTCATGCATCCTGAGAAACAAGAAGATAAAAATAGCTCGGGTTCGTGTTTCACAAGTCCCGAGATGAGAGAAAAATAACTTATGGTCGCACTTCACGCGTCCTAAGATAGAAACAAAACCGCTTGGGATTGCGTTTCACGCATCCCAAGAACAAGCACACCCAAGGCCGCGTTTCACGTGCCCTGAGAAACAAAAATTGCTCGGGGCCGTGTTTCACATGTCCCGAGGTAAAACCCGCTCGGGGCTGCGTTTCATGTGTCCTGAGAAACAAAAATCGCTCGGGGCCGTGTTTCACATGTCCCGAGGTAAAACCCGTCCAGGGCCGTGTTTCACGCGTCCTGAGAAACAAAAAGCCCTCAGGGCCGTGTTTCACATGTCCCGAGGTAAAAGAGAGAGGTGTGCAACAGATGCACGGAAGTGAACGTGTGCGATAGATGCACAAAATGAATGCGAGTGTGATAGATGCACAAAATGAATGCGTACGATGGATGCATAGAAGTATGCGATAGATGCACAAAAAGTGAATAAGTGCGATAGATGCACAAAGTGATCTTAGCTACGAAGCTGTGCAGGTTCTCCTACCGAGACACAAATGACTTATCTGGAACTCCTCTGAATGAACCGTATATACAATATCGTTTGGTACGAAATGACGGAATGAATTACAAATTAGACAAAACAAGTTATAAATTTCCAGAACAGTTTAAACAAGATAAAAGTTTTGAAACAAATCATATCACGAACTTAAACTATGAGTTTAAACAAATTAAACAAAATCAATCAAGAACAAAATAAATCAAATTATGCACTCACGCAACAAAACAACATGGATAATTTTGCTCATTCTCTTTATTTCTTTTGATCTCTTTGATATTTCGCCTTCATTCTTTGTTTTCTCCTTTATTTCTTTTCACTCTCTGTTGTTTTTGTCTTTTTTTTTTTTTCACTCATTGTTATTCTTATTATAAACCTAAATTAAAACCCAAAATTAATAATAAAATAAAATAATAATATAAATAACAAACAACACACAAAAAAAAAATTTGAATTCACCCAGGGTCGGCTGGGCCTCGGTGAAGCACAGCCGGGCTTCGATACAGCTGGCCGGCCTTCGACAGTGGCAAGGGTAGAATCGGGAAGGCCCTAACCCGTGGCTATTTAAAACACATTCCAAGCTTCAAATCACCCACACCCTAGGTCAAAATCCTTCCCCCTTCCTCTCTAAACTTCCTCTCTCTCTAGATTTCTCCTTTTCTTGAGTTACCCAACAACTTTTGCAAAATTTTTCCTTGAAACCCTCTTGATCCTCCACCTTTTGAACCGAACAAAAATTGATTTGGTGAAGTTTTGAGTTTTCTCTTGATTTTTCTTAGAGTTTCACATATTTTCCCAAGCTTTTCCCCTTTCTCGCTTTGATCTTTTATCTCGTTTTTATTTCTCTCTCCTAGGGTTTTGGTTTTGTGATTTTCACTCCAAAAATCACTCACTCACTTTTTCTTTACTTTTCAACTCCTTTCCATGGCTAGTGACAAAGTACCCATCCCTAACCCCACCGCAGGTATTCGTGCCGCCCTTAGTCCAGACATGTAGGCAGAGGAGGCTACTGCATTGCTTTCCCTTGCTGAGAGGCCCTTTGATGCGACTACATACCAGTCGCATACACATGTGCCATCCCCAGGCGGCATCTTGAGATTTGAGGGCTTCATCCTAGGGCTAGATGAGGACACTCTACTGCGAGAGCCCATAGAGCATGTTTCTACCAATGCCTCCACGGTACGTAACTTTTCCTCTATTTTACTTTGCACACATGTTGAAATGTTGAAACTAATGAACAAATCACTCATCCCCGCTGTACATATGCTGATACAACTCCCAATTGATAGGTGATAGCCACGAGGATAGGCGGCTACGGCTCTATATCTAGCCTTCGGTGTTGGTATGAGCGGCTTCCCTCAGAGGTCCATACTTTAGTAGATGCTATTGGCTTTAGGCCCTTCTGTTCCAGGCTCATATAGATGAGGGCCGAGTCTTGGCTTTATGGGGCCCTGGTAGAGAGATGGTGGGATACCACCGATTTATTCCACTTCTCTTTGATCAGAGAGATGACGCTGACCCCATACGACTTCTCCATGCTAACCGGTTTGCAGGTTGGGGTTGGCGGCCCAGTCCCCTTTGATTCAGATATGACTCAGTGGAGAGCTGCACAACTCCAGCTCTTCGGGGCGATCCCAGACACCACCAGCCGTGGGATGGTGCGCTACAGCTGGTTCTTGGAGCATTTTTTTGGCACTCAACCAGTTACTGTAGATGAGGTTGCCTAGTACACCCGCGGCTTCCTCATATATCTTCTCGGTACTACCGTGTTTGCGAATAGGGAAAATACCATGGGATTATACATTCTAGGGGTACTGGTACACCTTCCTCGGGTGGTGGAGTACGACTGGAGTGGCGTCAGCCTGTCCACCTTATACTGCTACATGAGCTTCGTCTCCCGCCGTAAGGTCGATTCCCTCGGCGGCTACTGGAGGGTTTTAGAGGTACACCCTACACTCACTTTTTTGATATGCTTTACATTCTGTTCACTATTATTTATCTGATATATTTTCTCATGTTTTTTGTTCATAGCTTTGGGTCTACACATATTTCACTTCTTTGGCTCCAGTCCCAGTGAGCCCGATCGAGTTGTTACTACCTCGCTTCCGGTACTATAACTCGTGGTTCGAGCGACGCCGCCTTGTAGACCAAACATTTCCATACTTCTGCCACTTCTTTGACATAATTACGGCAGACCAGGTAAGTATATTGTACTGTTTTCCAAACTATATGGTCACTTTTATGCTGTTGCATCTGTACCATATTGTCATTCCCATACTGTACTGACTTCTGACATTGCATTGACTTCTGACACCGCACTGCCATTCTCATCTGACACTGATCTAACACTACACTGATTTCTGACACTACTCTGATTTTCACAGGTTGACTGGCACCCTTGGGCGGGCATTCCCCAACTGTCGAGGATGACCTACACCGCTGCATGACATGCCTCCACGATGAGAATTCTGTTCGAGGGCCCCTTTGGCCGGGTGTACTACCTGGGAGAGAGGTTCATCCGCCAAATACGGGGTGTTTCTGACCTTGACATTCCACATCCTCCTTCTCCCGGCATGAGGGTAGTGGATGATCTACAGGACGGTCTTGAGCTTAACCTTTTGATGATCGGCGATCGCCATCATGAGCCTGGCGACTTCACTACCTTCTTACACACTTGGGTGATGGCGCCTCTTACCCAGGCATGGCTTGTGCTATATCGGAGGTTGCTGCTACTGCTGCTGCTGGGGCTGGGGCTGGCAATGCGCTTGTTAGAGGTGCCCCTGCCATTGCTCCCATTCCTAGATTTCCTGTGATCCCCACCGAGATCGTATACATGCATCCGGATGGAGTGATCGAGCAGATCCTACTGGAGCACACCGAGGAGACAGACCGCAGTCTCGTGTTTGCTCCCGGCGTCGAGTAGGTACACATTCCTTTATGATAGTCCATATTGCACTTTTGATTGTTTTCTGCCATTCCTATTCATTGTTCTACTATTACTTCTGTCTTCCTTTCTCAGATTCTGTTCTTTTGCAGATTCCCTGGGCGTACGGTGATGAGCTTCTTCGGACGACCGACTAACTGCTCCTGATGGTACAGAGGAGGCAGACTGCCTTTGTCATCCATAGGATTGAGGTACATTCTATCTGTAGTCTACTGTTATTGACATACTGTACACTTTTGTTCACTCCTACTGATATCTGTCCTCTTTTCAGCTTGAACTAGCACCAATAATGCTAGCAGGACCTTCTGCAGCCAGTAGGCGGAGATGGGGCCCAGTGAGAGGTTGAGGAGGAGCCGATCAGGGAAGAGGTCGAGTGAGGTGACGCTCACTTTCCGAGGAGTCTTTTGGCAGATCCACAACCCCCGAGGACGAGGGAGAGGAGATTGACTTGCAGTCAAATAGCCCTAGTGATGACAGCGATGCACCTCCTCCGTAGTCGAGGAGGAAGAGAGTTAGGATAGGCTACTGATGATGATGATGATTTTGCTTTTGTCTTGCTTTTGCTTTCGTTTTGCTATGTAGTTAAAAAACTAGCTTCGGATAGACCTTTTGTTTTTGAAGACTTTTCTTTTGTTTTGTTTTGTAAAACAATGATCGGGGCTGGACCCGCCAGTTATAAAAAACAAGTTTTTTTTTTGTTAATGATTTCCTTGCACAATATGATAAATGGCATAACCCTTGCATTGTAACCTTTGGAACTGTGAATGCTTTGTTCGTGAATTGATTCACGAATTGGATAATGACTTACAACCGGTCAAAATGTAAAATACAACTCCATAATAGAAAAACGAAATGAAAACAACTTGAAAAAGCTAAAAACACTTGGTACAAACAAAACAAGACTCAAAAGAACAGTCGTAGTCCACCCGAACAAAGGCCAACTTTTGTTACAACTACCCTGAACTAGACCAGCACCAAGACCTGGCCGGGCTTCATTGATGCACGATCGGTTATTAGTGTGATATCGGTCAGTGATGTCCAGTTATCATGCTTAGCTCCTTCTCAAACTCTATAAATAGTGCTCCCCTGTCGTTTTTCTGGCAGACTCACAAGTTTTTGATATTTTGCTCTCAAGATGGAGAGGTTATTTGTCAACAGGCTTTGAGACTGGATCGCCACTTTCGATGGCTCGGAAAAGGTGAATTTCCGTAGTTTCGGCTTAAATGCCCTTTTTCCTTTGAATTGCCGTTCTCTTTGCTTTCCATTCCTCCATGCCGCAGTTTGATGTTGGAACCTAGTCACAGATGTATTTAGCTTCGGGGGACAAGAAATATGCCCGACAATTGAAGAATTCCAGGCACTAATGGAATCCCGGCGCGATGAGAAAATCATACCTCAGCCCCGTTTTGGCCACGGTCAAGCTTTGGGACAGACGTGTGGGCTCACTCTACACGAGGTTTGATCTTTGGTTCACAACGGAGAGCTGGATATTCCCAGCCTTATTCATCGATTTTCTAATGTCGGTGATCGAGGCGACCTTCTCTGGCAAGATTTTCGGCAATATGCCCTTTGCTTATGTATACTGGCTCATTTCCTTCTTACCCCAAGTTTCGGAGGGTCTAACATTCGGTTGGTCGAAGTGGCCCAAGGTTTGAAAGAAGGCAAGAGTTGCATTAGCTTGGTGCTAGCCGAGACTTTGATGGGCTTAGACGCCTTTCATCGACGGAAAACTACCAAATTCGTGGGGAGTCCACTATTTCTTCAGGTAATGTTTCCTACACTTTCTCATATATGTTTCTCACATCACTCGGCACTCATGCTCTATTTTTCTCTTAAAACCCTTTTCTCACTTTTCTCACAATATACATCTCTCTATTCTTTAATCTCTCTTTTCTTTCATTCCTGCCTAGGTGTGGTTTATGGATAAGCTGAAGGTAGTGGACTCTTGCCCTGAGTACTCAGCTCGGGGTTATTTCTTCCACCACCGACTAGTGGATTTCCCCAACAAGGGGTGGTGGTGTGATTGGATGTGCAACAGGTCTGCTGCTGACATTGCTTGGCGTTGCCCCTAGCTTAATCTGACATGACTCAGTAACCTAGGATTCAGTTGATCTGCCTGACACACTGTGTATTCTGCTTCCCTTTCTGGTTCAGATGTCAGTTTGGGCATGAACATACCTACCCACAAGAGGAGGTAGAGTACCCGGTTTCATTCTCCATCCGAGGTTCACATTTGGCTAGGTACCTCACTACTCAGAGGACGAGAGAGCTTCTGGCCCTGCCCCTAGTTTCAGTTACACCCATTCTGGCGCGTGCTTGCCTTGGCTTGAAGATGAGGCACAAATCGGGCCCACTTTGGCATCAGAAGCTTCCACAAGCATGAGCAGGGGACGCAGGAGCACCTGACCATCTATGCCCCTAGTTTATTATTTTGACCTTTCTTTTCAAGTTTTTGTTGTAATAAAAGCAACTTTGATTCGTATCAGAGAGTTAGAAAACTTTTATGTTGAAGTCAATGAAATTAAAGTTGTGAGCACTGAAAATTTTCCCTTTTGGTCCAAAAATGGTCTAAGTTGTAAAAGGTAAAATTTGAACAAAATCAACTTTTATCAAAACTTTCCAAAACCATTTTCGAAAAGGATCACCACTTGACACACACAGAATCAATCCACAAGATGTACAACCCCAAATCAAAAGATCGTAACTGCTCTTTGATTGAACACTACTGCTCAGCATTGTAACCAGCTCTTCTTTCAGAGTAGAGATCACAATCGAATCCTCAGGTAAAGAATAGACAAAGATGACCTGATCAGACACATGGACAGGACAGTTGCGTTGGAGGTGATTACGGCCGGACTTCAGGATGAAGTTGCCTACGTATCCCGAAGATGGGAATCAGGCCTTACGTAGTTCGGTTCAGGTTCATTCGAGTATTAACTCTCTCCTTTTGCGCTCTAACTTTTGCCAAGGCTGCCTTTTTGGGTTTTCAACCTTGCGAGCTCAGTTTTTCTTTATTTCTATTTTTTTGTGCTCTAACTTTTGCCTAGGTCACCCTTCCGGGTTTTCAGCCTAGCGAGCCTCTCAGAGATAGTATTTCTTCAACTTGTCCATGTTGATTGGTTGGGAAATTCCAGGCCATCTAAGTCCATGAGAATGACAGCTCTACCTGAGCAAATAGTTTTGATGATATAAGGACCAGTCTAATTAGGTCTGAACTTGCCCCTAGGGTCATAAATGGGAGCTCGGTTGTCTTTCAGCACCATATCTCCTTCGTTGAGATTCTGGGACTTAACCTTCTTGTTAAAAGCCCTAGCAATCCTGCGTTGATAACGCTGAACATGGTACAATTCTTTGAGGCTTCTTTCATCGAATAGCATCAGCTCTTCAAATCTGCTCTGTTGCCAGTCTACCTCTGTTATCTGACACTCAGCCATAACTCGCAGTGACGGGACTTCTATTTCAATTGGTAGAACATCTTTCATACCATAGACGAGAGAATAAGGAGTTGCCCCTGTAGACGTCCGGATTGAAGTTCTGTAGCCCCAGAGTGCGAATGGTAATTTATCTGGCCAGTCACTGTAGGTCTCAACCATCTTTTGCAAAATATGCTTGATGTTCTTGTTGGCAGCCTCAACATCTCCATTGGTTTGTGGCCGGTATGTAGATGACTTATGAAAAGCCACATTGTATTTCTCTAACAAGTCTATTACCTCCTTCTTGAAGTGGGAGCCATTATTCGATATAATCTCGTTTGGCACTCCATACCAACACATGATGTTGTTTTTGATGAACTTAGCCACATGCGCTGCTTTCAACACTGCACAGGACTAAGCTTCCATCCACTTTGTAAAGTAATCAATTGTCACCAGAATGTATTCATGCCCATTCGACCATTTCGGTGTGACTACGCCGATAGCATCGATTTCCCAGACTGAGAAAGGCCATGGTGAGGTCATGTTGTAGGATATTCATGCGATTAGCATGAATTTGGCATTTGTGGCATCGCCGAACAAAACCAATACAATCCTCCTCCATGGTGGACCAGTAGTAACCTTGCTTGAGAATCTTCCGGGCTAACATCACTCCGTTTATGTGTGCTCCGCACTCTCCCCTAAGGGTGTGCAACGAATTGGCTAACCCGCCACACCCGACCCGACCCGAGGAACAATGGGTGGATGCGTGACACTTGGCGGGCGGTTGTGGGTCCAGAAATAGCATTTTCGCTGGTGCGAGTGATCCTCCAATTTTATTGATGTACCCGACCCGCCCGCCCCACACAAAATTTCCCCCATTTTCACCCAACATTTGCCCCCCCTTTTTTTTTCATTTCAGGTTTGAGCCCTAGGTTTCGAGTTCGTCTCTGTCCCAACTCTCTTTCTCTTTCACTTTAATGGAGGCGACGAGAATCGATCGGCGTCGGTGACAATCGGCGACTGTGGTCTGTGTTGGCGATGGCGACTGTGTTTTGTGTCTTCTCTTCTCTTCGATGATCGGCTAGCAATAGGTAATCTTCTCTTCTTCTCTTACCTTCTCTTCTCTGCTCTTCTTCTATTCTATTCTCTTCTTATCTTCTTTTCCTGTCTTTGATCGCCGACTGTGTTTAGGGCTTCGGCTTCTTGTCTTCTTTTCTTTTCTTTGTACAGATCTGCTTATTTTTTTCAGGGCTTCTCTTAATTAATTAGGGCGTTGTTTGTGAACTGTGATGATTTTTGGTATTGAACTGTGATGATTTTAATTTCCTAATGTGATGATTTTTTGTTTATTTGTTTTTCAACTATGATGATTTCTAGTATTGAAGGAACTTGATTTTGTAACTGTGTGATGTGTATTAGTGTTTAAATTTCTAATCAACTTCCTCTAAATTAGTCCAAAAATTAATCTGATTTCTTTGCTATGTATGTGTGTATATGTATAAATATGCTTATATAATTTGTGGATTTCGGTTGTAGATATCTGGGTTTGAGAATATAGATATTCAAATTCTTCTAAATTAGTCCAAAACAATCTGATTTCTCTGATATGTATGGATATATGTATATATGTACAAATAGGCTTATATAATTTGTGGGTTTGGGGTATAGATTTTTGGGTTTGAGCATATAGAGCCCCAAGCTCGAATTCAATGTGATATCTTCAGTTTCCTCTAAATTCATTACTCTCTTCAATGTGATATGTTGAAAATGTTATTTTTTTGAGGAAGTGTACAATTGAATTATGTTGAAAATTTGTAAAATTTTCAACTGCCAAACCGAATCATATCCATCCGCCAAACTGCCAATCCGCTCAATCAGCATCCACCGGATTGGCGGACGGATACGGATTGATTTTCTCCAATCCGCTAATTTGGCAGACGGATGGTGGATTGGGGGTTTCGTGGCTGCAACCGATCCACGCCCACCCCTACTCTCCCCCATGGATGGCCTCTATCAGGCGCTTTGATTCATCTTCTTCGACACACAACTTATGCGATCCCAGATGACCTCTCTTGTATAGTTTACCTTCGCAGATGATAAATTGGATGGCTATTCGCCGTATTCCCCTTTTTTCCTTGGCATTTTCCCTTGGTGGATAAATCTCCTTTTCTAAGAAGTTCCAAATATCGTATTACCAAGGGTTCTTGTCTTGCACTTCATCTATTGTGACGATTGTCTCATAGGCCGGCGTGTATCTCTACTTAATGATAATCGGACGCATCCGTACTCCAAGCAAGATGTCTATCATAGAAGATATAGTAGATAAGGCGTCAGTGAACCTGTTATTCTCTCTGAGTAGATACGTAAAAGTCAGCTTTTCAAACCCAGGAATCAGAATGTTCAGGGTTTGGTGATAAATCTTCATATTTTCTTCTTTGACTTTCTAGTCTCCATTTGCTTGAGAAATAACTAGGTTCGAGTCCCCGATAACATCCAACCTTTTTGCCCCTAATTCCAGGGCGGCTTCTAAACCAACAATACACGCCTCATATTCTACTTCGTTATTGGACACCTTGAACCGGAGTTTGAAGGTTAGAGATATATGGGAGTCGTTGGGTGCTATCAGCAATACGCCTATCCCATAACAGTATTGATTGGATGCTCCGTCAAAGTACATTGTCCAAGTCTCTTCCTTAACTTGCAGAATGGCTTCATCTGGAAACAGGTATTCCACCGATTCATCCCCTTCTACCAGATGATCTGCTAGGAACTCCACTACAGCTCTCCCTTTGACCGACTTATGAGTGACATACTTCAGATTAAATTTGGAGAGGAGAAGCAACCAACAGGCTAGTTTACCCATAAGCACTGGTTTCTCAAAGAGATATTTGATGGGATCTAATCTCGAAACTAGAATTACGGAGTGAGCTAACAAGTAGTGCCTCAACTTCCTGGTAGCCCATACCAAGGCTAGGCAAGCCTTCTCTAACGGGGTGTAGCAGTTCTCGTATTCCAGCATTTTCTTGCTTAAGTAGTAGATGGCTTTCTCTACACTGTCTTCAGATTCCTGAGCAAGCATGCATCCCATTGTTGTGTCAGTTACTGACAGATACAAAATCAAAGGCTTTCCCGGCTCTAGCGGCGACAACAAAGGCGAATTCTGAAGGTACTGCTTGATTTGCTCAAAAGCGAATTGACATCGATCATCCCATCGGAATTTCTTTCCTTTCTTCAAGAGACCAAATAGTGGTTTAATTTGGAAATAAACTGTCTTATGAATTACACTTTACCCAGAAAGCCTCGCACCTTTTTTTTAGTCCTTGGTGGTGGCATTTCTAGGATGGCCTTGATTTTGGAAGGATCTACCTCGATGCTCCTATGTGTGATCAAGAAGCCCAACATTTTTCCTACTATTAAACCGAAAGTACACTTCTGCACGTTCAACCTCAGTCTGTATTCTTTGATCCGTTGAAAGAATTTCTTCAAGGCGGTGTAGTGGCCCTCTCTTTCTTTAGATTTGACAATCATGTCGTCTACGTACACCTTGACCTCTTTATGGATCATATCATGTAGAATAGTGATTGCAGCCCTTTGATAGGTAGCCCCAGCATTCTACAGCCCAAACGACATCACTCGATAGCAGTAGGTACCCCAGAACGACGTAGTAAATGCAGTTTTCTCCCTATCCTCGGGCGCCATTAGAATCTGGTTATACCCAGAAAATCCATCCATGAAGGAGAGCAATGCATGGCCCGTAGTGAAGTCCACTAATTCATCGGACTGGCTCTGTTCGGACTGGCTTTGTTCAACTCTCTGAAGTCCATACACACCCGGATTCTTCCGTCCTTTTTCGGCACTGGGACGATGTTAGCCAACCAAGTCGGATATTCAGATACCAACAAAAAACCCGCTTCGATCTTCTTGGTGACCTCCTCTTTGATTTTCAATGCCCAATTTAGACGGATTTTGCACAACTTCTTCTTGACGGGTCGGGCCTTGGGGTCAAGAGGGATTCGATTCTGTACAATCTCAAGATCGATTCCAAGCATGTCTTTGTAGGACCACGCGAAAATATCTTTGAAATCTTTTAATAAAGTGAATAAGCGCTTGCGCTCCTCTGAAGACCACATGGACCCGATCTGGACCAGACGCGGATCCTTCTCAATATCCACATTAATAGCAATGATTTCATCAGCAAGGGGTTTTGCAAACCTCACCTCCTCTCGATTAATCAAGTTTTTCAAAACCAGAGGAATTCCTTCCTCTTCATTTTCATTAAAATTTTGAAAATCTTGGTCAATGCAATAAACAAGCGGCACAAAGAAATACTCAGAATCGGCAGCGTTATCATTCATAAGGTCAAGCTTATCCAGCTCTTCTGTTACAACCGACTGAAAAGCAAAAGAAAAAGAAGACTTAGACAAGACCTTGGCATTCGGGTTATCACCCCCAGGAATATCAGACTTAGACTCAGAAGAACCGGAATCTAATTCTGACTCCACAAACTTTGTGGAATCAGATTCTGGCTCACTACACGACTCAGAACTAGATAGGTAGCCCTCCTCCAGCTACCAAACAAGAGATGGTGCTTAAGATGCATCCAAAATGCTGCTGGACGGGTTCACACCCGGTTGGTCAGTAATCATGGAGATGGTGAGGTTATCCCCCAAGCTCTCTGAGTTGGCCGGAGGATTTGAAAGGAGACATGCCAGTGCTGCGCCTACTCCAAACTCGCTATTGTCTGAATCACTTTCCATGTTCTGTCTAGCTTCAGTATTGGGTTCAGCTTTTTCCTCGACATCACTATCTTGCAACTGCAGGTCGAAGAAGATTTCGAAGCCAGGAACACGCTGCTTCTCAGAATTCATCCAGGGCTTGGGAAAGCTGCAAAATGGGAAGTCTTCACCCTCCCGAACAAAGTGGCCATTCAATGTTCCCCGGATCGGCCTGTGAACAAGCTCATAGCATTTCCTAGCTTGCTTTGCTCTAACTCTGCCCACCATCTCTTCTCTTTTCCTGACCCAATCCTCTTTGGTGGGTACATATCCCAGACCAAAGGCATGTGGATTATGCGGCACATCGGCCAATGCTGTGACGCCTTTCCGGCCACTCTTTCCAAGCCCCATTCCTGGCATATGTTGTAGTTTTTTCATGAAATAAACAGGCTGGGCGCTGACATACATGCCCTTATTTACTGCCAAGATGGTTTGCACTACTCGGGCCTCAGCCACCATAAACCCTAAGAGGAAAACATCCTCCTCGCAATGAACGATCTCCAACACTGGTGTAGTTACCTCTGACGGAGGATGGATGGATGAATTCCTGAACACAATTGCCATTCCCTTCCCGTGAGGGTACTTCAGCATTTGATGGAGGGTAGAAGAGACTGCTTTCACCAGGTACAGCCAGGGCCTCCCTAGTAGTAAGTTGAAAGTGGCCAGCATATCTAGGACATGGAGCTCGACATCCTGTTGAACTGGGTCCACCTAAACTAGGATTTGTACTATGCCCATGAATTCCCTGCTTGTATTATCATATGCCCAAATCATCTGGGCTATAGACAAAAAATCTGTTGGTTTCAAGCCAATAGCATAAGCTGTGCGGGAAGGACAGACATTAATAACTGACCCGGTGTGAACCAACACCACTGGCACCCATTTTTCTCTGCACTCAACAGATATATACAAGGATTTGTTGTATGTTGAGCCATCTGACGAGAGTTATTTGTCAGTGAAGGTTAAAGTTGGCGTAGCACCCCCTGGGAAGACCAATCCCACAAGCTACTCAGGGGTAGTGTCAATGGACAACTTAGCTTTGTCCATTGCTGATAGCACAGCCCGTCAATGCACCCGGGAAGCCATGAGCAGCCCCTAGATTGAAATATCTGCTTGAATTTTCTTCAGCTGCTTCAGCACTGCCTCTTCTTCCAATTGCTTTTCTTTCTGCTTCTCAACCTCCCTATCTTTCCCCGAGGCCTAGCTTTGTCTAAGTGCGGTGGCTTGAAATACCACCCACTTCTTGTGATGTGGTCAATCTCTTCAACGTACCACGTATTGTCTGGCAGGGACTCATCCCAATCTTCATCGATGTGGGCTACATGTAGATTGTCATCCTCCTACCATACACCTCTGGCAACCGACAAAGAATTGTCCGGCTCCATTCTGATCATTCTCATATCACAAGTATCCCCCATAGGGTGTTGGGGTTTTCCAGCTTTCTGGTTGTCTTCAACCCTCTCTTATTCAAACTGCTTCAACGCAGCTTCCTGTTTTGTATCCATAGTACTCACAATGCCCAGTTCTTGAGCTGAAATCTTCACGCCAGTTTCCCCTTTTCATCGGCCATTCCGGCCACTGTAGTAATTCCTGCTCTCTTTTCCTCGGGTTTTGTTTTAGTTACTTCCTCTTTGTTCGGCTCATCATTGAGCCACCCAGAGTTATTCGTCGACCCATTCAAATCAAACTAGTTAATCTGCACATCTCCTTGATCTCTTTCATCATAGAATTGCAGATTGTCTAAGTCCTCCTCTAGTTCCGCCAAATCACCCAATCCTTGGCTCGGGCCATCCTCCCTAACCACATTGACCTCTGCTACTGTTGGCAATACCACTTCTGGCTTGGCTTGATCAACTAGCACAATGTAGCAACATGGATTGTACACCCCCTCAGACAAGTCCTCAGAGCACTCAAGCAATGGATTCGTACTCTCCTCTAAGGCTAGCTTCCCTTCTTCTATCACTGTCATTACCACGGGTTCAAGTTGAAGTGTTGACATGTCCATCACACACAAATCTATGTTTTCAAGAATGAACAACGTCGGTCTGGGTAGGTGGGACGGGGTGATATATACACTGGGGTCGTAGGGGAGGTCCAATGTATAGATTAGGTTTAGATTGTGTGGTGGAGGAACTTGATTGTGGGCCGGGAGAGGGTTGGTAGTTATATTTGGCTTTTGGGGTGGTGCGATCACCTTGTTATCGATGAGGTCTTGAATCTCATGACGCAGCCTGAAGCATTGGTCGGTGTCGTGATTGTGCTGCTGGTGAAATGCATAGTACTTAGCTGGGTTGTGTTTAGATGGGAGGGGATCAGGTAATGGACGAGGCTTTAATGGTCTGAGGTGCCGCTTTTTGATCAACACCTTCATGGCTTAAGATAAAGGCATGTAGAGTGGGGTAAAGGTCCTCTGGGATCAGGCCTGGTTATTTGAAGTTTGTGGAGTTGTGCTGGCAAAGGGATTGGCAGTCTTGGTTGTGATGGTGACGACGCTCACATCCGATGGTCGTGCAGCTGTGCTACATAACTATGCTTGGTTATCATTTTTCAAAAACACTTTTCAGAAAATTCTAATTTTTTATTTTTCGTGTTTTTTTGTTTTTACTGAATTGTTTTAATATTTTGAGAAATTTTTTAAATTTTTAAACATACCTAACATACATATACCTAAAAAGTAAAAAAAATTGAAAAAAACTTTTTAAAAATTCACTAAATACCAAAAATACAAAAAAAAAATGAGAATTCAGCACATTTTTTGTATTTTTATGTATTTATTAATTTTTAAAAATATTTTTTCACAAATTTTTTACTATTTAGATACATCTAAGTAAGGTGCATCTAAAAAAGTAAAAAAAAAATGTTTAAAATTTTAAAAATATTCACTAAAAACAAAAAAACATGAAAACCAAAAAATTCAGTTTTCAAAAAACTTAATTCAAAAAACTCAAACCAAACACACTGTGGAACTGCGCACAAAAGGCCTCTTGGCCTGCTCTTTTTCATCGGTAATCAAGCCCTGTTTCATGGCAACCTCAATTTGAACCCTCATCTCATGGAGCCCAATGAATGTGAATAAAGGTAAGACGATCATTTTTTGCAACAATTTTCCATGCAGATTACGGACTACCATCCTTATCTGATCTTTCTCTAAAGGTCGTGTAGTCATCATTGAAGCCTTGGCTCTCGACCTCATCACGAATTCTGAGAAGCTCTCCTTTGGCTCCTGACGCGGCCTCAAGATCACGAGTTGTGACCTCGATTTGGGTGTTGTAGGAGTACTGTGCAACAAAGACCTCAGTCATTTCCACTGTAGCTCGGCTTTTTCGCACCCCTTTTCAGAAACTCGAAAATAACCCTATAGTTCAGACTCCCGTGGTTCTGAATCTAATCTCACAAGTGCAATGTGAAATTGATAAACACCAAAGAATCCAAATCTAATAAATCTTTTGAAAAATCAATTTTGAATCAAATTCCCAAAAATGGACTGCTTTGCTAGATACAGAGTCACCACCTAAATATTTTATTTTTGGGAAAATTTAGGAAACTCATGACTCATACCAAAGGCCACGTGTCCGTCATCACCAAAGTTGTCTCAGCTCGGGAACTTAGGTACGAGAGGGGAAGGTCATGAATTGAGCACCGCCACTCGCCCGATCAAAGATCGGCCTCGACTAATCATGATATGATATTTTATAAACATTATGTGCTCTTGTTCCAGTTATTAAGCTAGCATTACTATGTGATGCACACAAGCAAGTATAGACTAGTTTGCTCAATTTGGGACAATTCAACTCATGTTTGCTTGTGAAAATGGTTTGAATTTTCCACCTCAAGTGGGTTTAAAGTTTACGGATTTTGCCACCAAACATAGTGGGCTTAAGACCGATTTGGCACTTAACAAAGTGGGCTTAAAACACACATTTATTGAATGGTTCCAATTCAGACAACAAGCCTTCATCCATAGGCATTCAAACAGTTTAACAAGTAAGCATTTAGCCTCATGATAAGCATACTAGACATGGCAATCACTTACACTCATGTAAGTATGCTAAATCACTAAAAACTCACATAGTACTCTAAGCTAAGAAAATATGAGTTAGAAAAAAATATGCATGATTCCTAAGTATGCAAGATGTCTAATGCAACATATGCAATATGCAATTAATAGGCTCGGCTATTAATATGGCATATGAATCAATCCAAGACATGCGGTCTAAGCACGTATTCAAAGAAGGTATTGAAATGACAATGCAGTTTGAATGATGCGCTGAGCCTCGGTACATGCAATACGAATGAATGTATGCAAGCATAAGGTATGCTAATTGAAACATGTCCCTAATTTAACTAACAAAAGCGATTAAATAAAATGGAGAAAGACATGGGGTTGCAAGACATACAGATTATTACATTTTACTCTCGCGAAGGAGAGTCTGAATGAATAAAAGCTAACTAACTAG
Source organism: Camellia granthamiana (assembly GCA_036172215.1). Taxonomy (NCBI): domain Eukaryota; kingdom Viridiplantae; phylum Streptophyta; class Magnoliopsida; order Ericales; family Theaceae; genus Camellia; species Camellia granthamiana. Next base: position 125,263,100 of record CM069911.1, read on the forward strand.
CAACTAATTAGAGCTAAGCTAATTAAGCTAATTATTACAAACCAAATGAAATAAATAGTTAAACTAATTTACTAATTATTACAACATTTGAATGAATTAACTAGTAAGCTAATCAAATTAAGTTACAACACAAATGTAAGCGAAATAAGCAATTAAAGCCTATAACTGCACTGCCACTACTCTGCCTCGGGAAATAGAAGATGCACATGCTCGGATGCCACCCGAAAAGACGTCTGTTTTGCTCTTGAAAGTCTCTCTTTGCAGAGTTTGAACATTTCCAGAACCATTCTGCTCCACCTTACCAACATTCTGCTGAGGTTTGCATTAGTGGCTAGCTGGCCACTGGTAAACATTGTCGGCCATCTATGGTGCACTGTCGGCCACTGGTAAACACTGTTGACCATCTGCCAGCCATCTATGGTGCACTGCCGGCCATGGATGGTGGCCTGCTGACCACTGATGCACTGGATCACCATGCTGCAACAGAGTACAAACAAAGTAAAAAAAGGGCTTTTCCAAGGACTGTCTACACAATTCACCCCTCCTTTTCATGGATAAATCCAAGGAGTTGTGAACTTAAACCACAAACCACCAGCTCAAGCAATTTCATTGCATAATGGCTTGTGATTCAAGATATGCAAGCTCAATAAATACAAAACAAAACACTCAAGAACCATCACCCTATCATGCATGGAGACCTAGGAAACTTGAGGCATTTCATCACTTTGAGTATGTGATGTCTCAATTTTCCTTGTGTTCAATTAACGTCCGATTGAACACGCAAAACACAAGTTATTATCTTGCTCAATTTTAATCCCAAGTTGTTAGTTACTCATTTAACTTACCAACCATTCTTTAATCCAATTAAGTCCAAAAGGTGAGTTAGAGTCCTCTAATGGAAAGAAGGCTCAAAGCACAAGTTGCATTGGGTATGCAAGAAGTCTCATACAAATGACTTGAACCCCCAAAGGGATTAAACCATTAAGTATGAAACCTCCATTCCACACCTAGGCAAACAAATGACTTGAAACAACTTTCAAAGCAAAAAGAAAAACCAAGGAAGGAGGGAGGTTGCAGAGGTGATTAGTGCTGAAATGAAGTGCAAAACAACACCAAATCATGCAATCAACTCAAACAAGAGGTGCCTACTAGCCTAAAACACCAAGCTTGTGATGACCTTTACACTACAACCATGCAAAACAAGACTCAACTGAGCCAAATAGCCCAAAACAGAGCTAAAGCAGTTCAAAACAAAGACAAAAATATGCTGGAATATAGCTACAAAAAGCTAAAAAATCATGCTAACATATAAAACTAACTAGGCTAGCAAACAAGACACAAGAAGGATAGGCTACCCCCTCCAATTTTGGACTTCAAAACATGTTTTTTGCCATTGAAAATACTCTAAAAATTAGTGTTTAAAGGTCCAAAAAAAGATGGTTTAAAGATGGGAAACACTAGTGGAGAAGCCTTACAAACAAGGTATAAAGAAGGGTGAACCACCCCCTACCTTAAAATGGCTTCAAACCACAAATTTCAGCCCATTTTGACAGAGTTTTTATAGCCCAAAAATAGTAAAAAAAGAAAGAAAGAAAGAAAGGAAAACAAGTATGCAAAGTAAGCTAACAAAGCAACTATTATACATCTTGAAGAGAATAGTGATTCAAGCAATAATTCAAGCTAAAACCAACTTGTAGAGCTCCAAGAATGCCTCAAAGAATCTCAGCTCAAAGATGATCAATTTTGGTTAAGGAAGTAAGGGCAAGAGAGTAGTGTAAGTAGGCAAAAGTGTAGAGAATTGCAAGAGAGAGAGAGAGAGAGAGAGAGAGAGAGAGAGAGAGAAATCTAGAGAAAGAGAGAGAAAATTTTGAGTTTGAAATCTTCTAACCTCAAAACATGAGAGATGGACTCCCTATATATAGAAAACATAAATTCTATACAAGGAGATTCAGCTCACTACATGTGGACAGATGCAAGCATCTATGCAAACAGTTGGCACAACTGGCACAAAATATCTGCAGAAAACACTGGTGGCTGGCAAGGCACATCAATGGCCGGTAGACCAAAAGCTCTGGCTGGCAGCCTTCATAGATAGCCGGAAGGCCACCAAAGACTGCAGGAGGGAAAGACCAAGACATGGTTCAAAAAGGAGACAAAATGGATGCAGGGTTTGAAAGGTTCAAACCTGTGGCGTTTCGCTGAGGGCTTCGAGTGCTCGTCGAGCAATCAGACTCGTTATCGGATGTACCTGTAAGAACATCCAAGTCTTAAAGGGCCGTAAAAAATACGGTGTCTACAGTTGCCCCTCTTTGACAAAACTCGGAGTCATGAAATGATGTGAGTGAATGTCAAAGCCCATAAGACTTGGACAAACAATCAAAATAGAAATAAGTGGTTACGCCTGCAGGCTGCCTACGTATCCCTTTGCAAGGAATCAAACCAGCGTAGTTCTGGGGCAAGATGCAAGCGATATGCATGATGCAGGAACATAACTTCTGATCATGCAATAAGGCTGTGCAATGAAACATTTAAATGCAAATGCTATGCCAAAAAAATGCCACAGTTAAACAAACTGAAACAAGGCACAGTAATCCCAAAAACGAAAAGAAAACCACACGCCATGCGCGAGAAACACAAATCCAAACTACATTTCATGCAGAAAGGATGTAAGAAAATTATGCAAGCTTAACTACGCATCATGCAGGAAAGGCGAAGGGCGACGTAACCGTCAGGCACACCCGAGGTCTCAACCGAGATTCTAACACGTTGCACGCGGAAGAAGAAAAAAGGATAGTGTGAAAACCGGGTGCACCCGAATGTTTTGAACCAAAGCAAACAATCTTAACGCGTCTGACGCGAGAGGAGAAAAGATGGTGTGAACACCGGACGCACCCAAATATTTTTAACTGAGGAGGTGGTGTGAACACTAGGACGCACCCGAATGTTTTTAACCGAAGGGGGTGGTGTGAACACCTAGATGCACCCGAATGTTTTTAACCAAAAAGGGTGGTGTGAACACCAGGTCGCACCCGAATGTTTTTAACCGAAGGAGTGGTGTGAACACTGGGACGCACACGAATGTTTTTAACCAAAAAAGTGGTGTGAACACCGGGACGCACCCTAATGTTTTTAATCGAAGCAATGGTGTGAACACCGGGATGCACTAGAATGTTTTTAACCGAAGGAGTGATGTGAACACCAGGATGCACCCGAATGTTTTTAACTGAAAGAGTGGTGTGAATACCAGGACACACCCGAATGTTTTTAACCAAAGGAGTGGTGTGAACACCGAGACGCACCCGAATGTTTTTAGCCGAAGCTATCCTAACGCGTCTCACATGAGAGAAGGAAGAGTGGAAGGATGCGATTCAAAAGGCAAGAAAGATTTTACCTGGAACTCCTCTGAATGAACCGTACATACAATATCGTGCATATATAGGAAAGAGACTTAACAAGTGCGACACAATAATAATGCATGTTCTATGCAAGACAAACAACCGAGACACAATGTTAATGGCATGTCCTATCCGAGAAACAAAAGCATAAACATATTCTATGCATGATTGGTAACATGAGCATATTCTATGCATAAAAGCAGACGCATGTTCCATGCATGATTCAAGAGCGAATGCAAGACGCGCATGCAATTTTGCTGAAATGCACGTCTTACAACAACATTTGTGAAATGCATATTCTATGCCAAAAAGTGAAGTACATGTTCCATGCAACAACGGATAGGACATGCATGTTGTATGCAAGATACTAAAGCATGATTTGATGAAAACAAAGTCAAAGGAAACTTCCGATTCACCTCTCGAAAAAATTACAATGTATTTAAAGGATACACCTCGTTCACGTTGACAAGTGAGGAACATCGCGCGCCGAAAACACAGTTTTGAAAACAATGAACAATACCTTCACTTCTTGGAAACCAAGGACACAAAACATCATCAAGAACCCAAAGAATGCTGCCGGCCACTAGCCGGCCATGAGGGAAGGCCACCGGCCATGTGCCGACCAACAATAGTCCTTACCGGCCATCGATAGCAGATTGAGGGTAAATTGGGTAATTCGGCTCGAGCCTTTAAGTATGGGCCATTAGGGTTCATTTCCCCACACCCCTTTGCCCGAAAACCATCTCCCTCTCTCTCTAGACCCTCATTCTCTCTAGATTTGCGCTTTCTATGCGTTTTCCAACACCTAACGCGAAATTGATTCACTAAACCCTCTTTGTTCTAGGGGTGAGCATGGTCCGGATTGGACCGGATTAGGGTAAAACCAGGACCAATCCGTTATCTATAGTTTCCTAAAAAATTGGAACCAATCTAATCCATTTAAATCGTGTAACCAATCCGAACCAATCCATTTAAACACAAATTGGATCGGTTTAGGACCACGGATTTACATAATTAAATAACAAAAAAATATATATAACACTTTAATTTCATAAAAATATAAATATAGCACCATATTAGTTTCACAATAACATGTCTTTTCATAACAGCGACATACTGTTCTAGAATTTAAACAACCATAAAAAAACTGGTTCCACCATAAGTATTTAGACCATTACAAATTAACATTAAAAACTAGCAAACAAAAGTAATAAAAGAAGATACTATGCGAGTTAAGGTTTGGATTTAAGTTTTATATAAAATAAGAGAAGATACTATGTAGAAGGGTGTATAATAAAAATATAGACTATTTGTATACGGTCCGGATCGGTTCCAACCCGGAACCGTAGGGTTCAATCTGGAACCAATCCGTGAACTACGGATTTTTAATTTTTCAATCCGGAACCGAACCACGGATTCAAAAAATCAATCCAAACCTACTGGATTGGACTGGATCAGATTGGATTACGGATTTCACGGATTCCTTGCTCAGCCCTACTTTGTTCTCTTCACTTTGAACCGATTGAAACTTGATCTCGATGCTCATTTCCTCACTTCCACCATTCTAGGCTCATTCCCCTTGAGTTTCTCTCGAGTTTTGTGCACTTTTCTTGGCTTTGACTTTTTCCTCCATTTCTTCTCTCCTAGGGTTTGACTTTTTCCAAGTTTACCATTTTTCTTCATTTTTCTTCATTTTTCACCCACTTCGCACCTATCTTCAGATGGCGGACAAGGTTCCTCATGACGGGGCTCCTCCAGAGATTCCCCCAGTAGTTCCACTCATGCCGGAGGTAGAGGAGCCGATAGCTGATCTTGAGGCTGACTTAGAGGCATAGTTTGAGCCCGAGGCCGAGCCGGAGCCGCTACCACTGAGGGTACGGCCTTTCGATCCGGTGAGATATCACCATACACACACACATAATGCACACTTCCGGAGGCATCAGACGCTTCACCGAGTTCGCCCGCGGTACATCGGAGGACCTTTTGTTGAGAGAGCTGGAGTCTCACTTGTCGGCCATTGCCATCGAAGGACCTTTTTATGTATTTATGCTTCATATATTCCTGCCTTTAGTCACTTTCAATTCCTACACTGCCTTATATTCAGATCCACCTGATTGCATTTCATACACTGCCTTTATCTGACCATACACTGCTTTCATCTGTTGCATTTCACGTACTGCCCTTATCTGATGCATTTCATGCACTGTCTTCATCTGATTGCATTGTCTTCATCTGCCACAGGGCGAGTCTCGCGCCTTCAGAGGCTATGGTGCTATGACCGCTAGAGACTGGTATGATGAGCTCCCAGCTGGAGTTCAAGACATCATCGACAAGGCAGGCTTCGGCCTCTTTTGCTCTGGCTTGACTCAGGTCGTCGCGGGCCATCCTCTCTTAGAAGCGCTGGCGGAGAGGTGGTGGGATACCACCAACTCCTTCCACTTTTTCACTGTAGGGAGATAACGATGACTCCTTACGACTTTGCCATGATCACCGGCTTAGACGTAGGTGGCAATTCAATCCCTATTGATACAGATATGGAGGAGTGAGAGGCAGCCTAGTTTGAGCTGCTAGGGGCATACCCACCCATATATCAGACGGGTATGGTGAGATATACTTGGTTCGCAGAGCAATTCAGAGGGACCGAGCCCGAGATGATAGAGGAGACCAAGCAGTACGCCGAGGGCTTCGTGATGTTTGTCTTCGGTACCACCTTGTTTTCGAACAGGTGGAATACCGTTGGCCTGTATTTGCTGAGTGCCCTGGTGACCCTTCCTCGGGTTCGTTTCTACGACTGGGGCGGAGCTAGCCTCACCACACTGTATGGATATATGAGCTCTACCTCCTATTGGTGGAGGAAACCGGATTTGAGGCTACTGGCGAGCCTAGGAGGTACACATCTCAGTTCCTTCTTTGTACTTTCTAGTTTCTTTACAGTTTCTGCACAACTATTTCAACATATGCTTTCTGCTTCGCATTTTTGTATCTGCTCAAACACTGGTCATAAACTGTGCTTTCTGTTTTAGACTTTCTATATTTGCTCGATACTATACTGATCACATACCACTGCACTATCCTTGCAGTTATGGGTATACGCATACTTTCTGACTCTCGCCGCAGAGCCTGTAGTGGAGCTTCCGTTGATGGTACCCTATTCGTGGGTATATGACAGTCAGCTTCGCCATAGGATTCGTGAGCCTTTCACATTCTTCAGGCGGTACTTCAACACGGTAGCCACCCATGAGGTACTCCGAAAGCATAGTCATTTCATTTTTGCTTTGAAACTGTTCACTTAGTAACTGACAACAACTAATAATCTGTACAACTTCTGTTGCAGATCACGTGGTAGCCATGGGCCTTGATGCCAGGAGGTGCAGGACCAGTCTACCGGTGCCTGGGCCATCTCCTGCTATCGCATTCTACTTGAGGGTCCGGTCTTCTAGGCTTGGTTCTTGGGTGAGCGCTTCATGCGCCAGATTATGGATGTGCCGGAGCCGGTCGTCCCAATGGCTCCACCAGAGTCCAGGCGGTCCACTGAGAGCTTATCTGTTGAGGAGGTCATCCAGTTCATGGTGGGCCTGGGACGTCGACTTCTTCCGAGTAGAGGGGCGACTATGCGACTTTCATCCAGACACACCTGATGGGTGTTCGTAGAGATGAGGAGGTGGGGGGCTCCTGCCACGAGAGCAAGGTGCAGAGTGACCTGAGCGAGTAGAGCCCGTGGCAGAGGGGCTTCCCGAGCTGGGCGGAGGGCTGATTGGCCAGAGCTCCCCACTACGCTGACTTGCTGGTCCCAATTGAGCCTGCAGCGACTGGTCATGACCTTGTCGGGGTCGAGGCTCGACCCTTTTAGCACTTACACTCCATATTTCATTTCAGATATATCTATGGCAGATACTAATCATTCAAATACATTTGCAGGCACCAATCAAGTACAAAGGAGGCGCCCTCGAGATGATAGCCTCGCTGATGGGGATGATACAGAGGAGAGAGACGCTGCTCAGCCGCTACGGTGTTCAGTTAGTTTCTTCAGTTTTACATTCAAGGCATCAACTTTCCACTGACACACGGACACTGACATTTCAACTGAAACTACCTAAATTGTACTGATACATTGCATCGATAGACCACATTTGACACACTGTCCTTGCATGCTGTATTCACACACTGTATCTGACTTCTGCATAGACTCATTCTGCACACTATGCTTGTATCTGATACACATGCTGTAACTGACATGCAACAACTGTCTTCTCAGATCCCACCTATGCCGATGGCGCCAGTGGGAGTTGCAGCACCTGCACCAGTAGTACCTCCTCCAGCAGCAAGGGAGGCGAGAGAGACAGGCTTCAGCACACGGCCGAGGTAGAGCCAGGGGCACTTGAGACAGGAGCGGCCCTTCAGAGCCCATTCTGAGTGATGATGATTCTGAGATGAGTGACTCTGAAGAGGCAACGAGTTAGCATTCAGAGTCATCTGAGAGTGGAGATGATGATGCCGGCTCGGGTTCCAAGAGCAAGGGCGATGTCGAGGTGAGCTCCAAGGTGGAGAGCGGAGATGGCTACAATTTAGACTCTAGTTCAAACTCAAACAGCGGCGCTGGCGGAGACAGTGCCCTAGAGTCCTCTCCTCTGAGGAAGAGGACGAAGAGGGCTTCTCGGCTTGAGGCAACCAGCGCTGATTTTTCATTTCTGCTTAGTTTCTTTTTGTTTATAGCTTTAGCACATTGTACAGCTTTAGACAAGCTTTATTTGCTTTAAAAACTTGTACCACACTTTTGTAAAAACAACCATGATCGGAATGAAAACCAGTTTTTATTTGAAAAAGTGTTGTATTTTGCATCATGAGCACCACTTAGCATGAAAATGAGATTGAACTTGATACTGAAATCCGAACACTTGTATTGGCACAACAGTCTTAATTAGGTAATAAACCAACCAACAACTGAAATAACAGCAATATACAACTCGATAAACAGCACAACAAAAAGTCGTTAAACAAAAACAACACAAATATAGCTCGATAAGCAAAACAAAACGAATAGAACTCAACAAACATGCTAAAGCCCAAAAGGACTCAAAACAAGACTCTAAAACACACAAAAAACAGAACAAAACACATGCTTTCAGCACTTTCTAACACAAAGAAGGACAATAGGTTAGAGTGAGAAACTGCCGACCATGAGTGGTGCTTGCCGGCTATGTGCCGGTCATGTGAGGTGGCCTGTCGGTCACCTATGTCCTTCGCCGGCCACTAATGTGGCTTGCCAGCCATCAATGTGTAGGTCCTCCAAATTGTTGACACCTGGCTTTCACTCACTGCTTTATCTTCTACAAAAGGTTGGACTTCGTAGTTTCTTCATTTTAGCTGCAAATTCTTCACAAATGGAGCCAATTTTCGCCGAAAAACTCTCTAATTGGATTGCAACTTTGGATGGCTCAAAAAAGGTAAATTTTTGGGGTTTTAACATTAATGCACTTTTTCCCACTGAGTCGTTCTCAGCTTTGTTTTCCGTTCCTACATGCCGCGGCTAGATGTTGGAACCCGATTACACAAGTCTTTAGCTTTGGGGGACAAGAGGTATGCCCGACAATCGAAGAATTTGAGGCACTAATGGAATCCCGGCGCGATGAGGAAATCATACCTCAGTCCCGTTTTGGCCACATCTAAGCTTTGGGAAGGATATGTGTGGACGCGTCCTCGGGCCTATGCTCTTCCGCAGTTTGGACTCGTTTTGTCACGGTTCTTAATCTAAACCAAAGAGTCCAAATCTGGCAAATCGTTTTGAGAAAACAGATTTTTGAGAAAGAAGTGCCAAACATGGACTGCTTTGCCAGATACAGAGTCGCCACCTAAATATTTTTTATGGGAAAATTTAGGAAACCCTGACTCGTTTGCCTAAGGCCACATGTCCGTCATCACCAAAGTTGCCTCTGCTCGGGAACTTGGGTACGATTGAGGAAGGTCAGCTATGAGCACCCCCGCTCGCCCGATCAAAGATCAGCCTCTACTAACCATGATATCTAGTTTTGAAAACTTTTATGCATTATTATTCCGGTTATTATCCTAGATTTACTACGTGATGCGCACGATGAGAAAACAAGTATAGACTAAGTCGCCTAAATTGGAACAAAGTATCGCATTTCCGTTTGTTTGGAAAATGGTTTGGAATTTGCTACTCGCGAGTAGGCTAAAACACGGATTTCAATGAGTTGTTCCAACTCAAACAATCCAACCTTCACCCACAGGCATTCAGGCAATTGTATCAACTAAGCATTTAGCCACATGGTAAGCATGCTGTCATGTTAACATTCACACTCATGCGAGATGCTAAAGCACAAATACTTACAGTGTACTCCAAGCCAAAACAAAGAACATGTTAGCAATCAATGCATGATCCAAGTCCATGTTAAGTGCCTAATGCATCACATACAAAATGTCACTAGAATAGGCTCGGCTAATCTAGGGATGGCATGTGGAATGCAACAAGTAGCATGTATTCAAGTTTGATTTGAAATACTATGCAGTTAGCATGATGCGCCAAGCCCGATCTATGCAATACTGATGAATGATGCATGCATGCATAGCATAAGGTATGCTAAATTAAATATGTCCTAATACTAACCATCAAAAGCAGGTAATTAAAAGGGAGAAAGAAGTGGGGGTTGGAAGACATGCACACACGCACCCACACTTATTACAAATTTGCCCTCGCTCGGAGGGACCAACAGAATAATACAAATTAATTAACCAATCGAGCTAATTAAATATTATAGACCAATTAAACTAGTTAAGCAAATTAACTAATCTAATTAAACAGTAGAAGCAGCCTCGGGAAGAGGGGTCCGATGCATGCGTGCTCGGTTCCACTCGGAAGTCCACTACCATGCATAAGTTACCTCTGTTTTCCCTGCTCTGCTCCTCTGAAAATGGCACAATTCCCAAGGATGCTTCTATGAACACTGTGGAGCACCACCGACCAAGTGGAAACACCACCGACCATGTCCAGATGGTCATCGACCATTGGTTGAACTCTCGGCCAAATATATTTGGTCGATCGGCACTCCATGTAGTCGACCGGCCAAAACTTCCTGTAGAACCTGTTTTGACAGCAGCATAGGGCAAAACATGGCATGGCAATGTATTTCAAGCAATGTTTGCACCAACCACATCCCCTTATCATGTTTGTGACTCAAAGGGGGTATGTTCCTTGATTCTAAGACCACCAATCGCGCATTTCAATGCGTGATGGCCCAAGGAACCAAGTTGTGCATTTTGATTTCAAATGAAATGCAATGCATAGAAACATACCAAGGGGCTTTCAACCTCTATCATGGCTTGATCAAGAGGTGAAAGATGCATGCAATGATATGCAACCTAGGCATGGAGGCTAAGTATGCAACATGAACATGAGAGCAAGTGTGCAAGCTAGCAAACATGCAAAGTGTAATCTTAACCATGCAAGCATGCAAGATGCAACATGGACAACATGCTAAGTACAATGCATGCCAAATGCATTACAACCTAAGCATGCAAATATGCAATGTGACAAACATGGAACAAGGCCAAATATGTAACAACACACAAGGCAAGCATGCAACCATATACTAGGATGGTCTTAAACCGAAGTGGACAGCTCTCAACCAAGTCCAAAACAGTGGCCATTGCTAAGGAAATGAAGGACAATTATACATACAAACATGCATGCAAATGGACCAACACTTAAGCATAAAGAGACAACTCTCAAGCACACTTAAGAGGATGCAAACATGGGCAAATGGCATGCATATTAAGCTCTGAAATGCACATGAGGGATGAAGCCAAATCAACCTATCAATGCAAGCTAGACATGCAACCAAGCCCAAGGACTTAAACTATGATCATATGACACATGAAGCAAATGACCAAAGTGGATCAAAATAGTCCCAAATCATGCTTAAGTAGGCCCCCAAAACCACTTAGATGGCATCTAAACGATCTACACATGGAAGCATACACAAATGTTTAAGCATGGAGCATATGACAACAACCTTCTAACACATTAAAGGGGCATCAAATGCAAGCATACAAACACACCACAAGGACTGAAATGGCATGGCAAGTGGTTCCAAACCACTAAAATAATTCAAGGATGGCATGCTAGAGGGGTCAATGCTTAGGGCATACAAGAGAGGTTGCATGGTAGCTATACAAAACAAAGCATGGACGACCCAAATGACCAAAAACAGACCTTTAGCACATCAAAATAAGCACAAAAGCTTCACAAAGCTTGGCCAAATACATGCTAGAACAAGGCTCAAAGCACAAAGCATGTTAAGGCTAAAACATGGCATTACATGACAAGTATGCAACGCATGCAAGGTGTGTCTAAACCAAGTAAAAACAGAGGTAAAACATGGCAAAATACTACCAAATATCAGCTAAGGCATGGCCAACATACACTTAAACATGGTGCTCACTCATGGGGCTTAAAAGGCACATATTGAAGGCAACAAGGAGAGGGGATGGCCCTCTCCTTCTTAGGACCTTAAACCACCATCCTCACCACTGAAATCCCTCAAGATTTCAGTGGTGAGGAGGCCCAAACAAAGTGGTCCCGGAGCTCACCAAAATAGCACAAAATGGGGGCCAAACAAGCCCTAAGAGGGGTCAAACAACCCCAAACAAGAAAAACACCCTTAAGTAACTATTTAAAGCACTCAAAAAAAAGACTTTTATTAGTTATATACAAAGTCTAAAAATAGTTGCAAGATAGGTCAAAAAGCTATGCAAAAATGGGGTATTTAAAGGTGAAGTTCTTACCCTTGAAGACCTTCTTCAAGAACAGCACTCCAGCTGCTTCTCCAAGCTTGAATCCACTCAAGAACTCCAAGAATCACTCCTTAGCACCTCAGTAGCCAAAGGAAAGTGTAGAACTAGGTGTTTGTGTGCAAAACTAAGCACAAAACACCTTAGAACTAAAGAGAGTGAGGAATAGAGATAGGATAGACACACTTATGCAAACCCTAATCTCAGAGCTCCCTTTGGAATTTTTTGTAACCCTAGAGGAGGGGGAAGAAGCCTCCTCTTTATAGAAGCTCGCTCTTGTAAAGCTTCCAAAGCAAACTAGTCAAGAGGGAAATCCCTCCATACACGTGTATGGAGGGAAGCAAAGGTGTATGCCAGCTAGCACAGCTGGCATAAAAATATCTGCAAAAGCAGATGCATAGTGGTCAGCCAGCCAAAAATGCCATTTTGACCAAACAAGTAGTCGACCGACCAAAGATAGTGCCAACCGGCCAAAGATTTGGCCGATAGCAATACAACACGGCCGGTGGCCTCAAGCCATGGCTGGTGATGTGTGGGGATGGCCAACAAGCCATTCCTGCCCCTCAAAGGCAAAACACAAGTGTTTGGTGCAAAATCAAACACAAAACAGTTGAGTCGAGAGATCCTGAGGCAAGGCGCGTAGCCGAGACCTCCGGGAACTCAAGACGAACACAAACAAGGATGATCACCGGGTGTTCAAACGGTGATGTCCGAGTCTTGAGAACGGTCAAAAATGGGGTGTCTACAATATGCAGACTTACTTTACATGAAGCTTGATCCTTGGTTCACAATGAGGAGCTGGACATTCTCAGCCTGATCCATCGATTTTCTGAAGTGGACGACCGAGGTAATCTCCTTTGGCAGAGTTTTCAGCAACACGCCCTTTGTTTGTGTATGTTGGCTCTTTTCCTTCTTGCCCCTAGCTTTGGCGGGTCTAGCATTTGGGTAATTGAAGTGGCGCAAGGCCTGAAAGAGGGCAAGAGTTGCATTGGCTTAGTGTTAGCCGAGACTTTGATGGGTTTAGACGCCTTCCATTCGCAACAGAGAAACAAATTCGCGGGGAGTCCACTACTTCTTCAAGTAATGTTTCCCATCCTTTCTAATATGTGTTTCTCACATCACTCGGCATTCATGCTCTGTTTTTCTCTCAAAGCCCTTTTATCACTTTTCTCTCAACATACATCTCTCTATTCTTTAATTTCTCTTTTCTTTCATCCCTTCCCAGATATGGCTAATGGACAAGCTGAAGGTGGTGGACTCTTGTCCTGCATACTTAACCCGAGGATACTTTTTTCGCCAGCAGCTAGTGGATTTCCCAAATGAAGGATGGTGGTGCCACTGGATGTGCAACAGGTCTGCTGCTGACATTACTTGGCGTTGTCCCTAGCTTAATCAGACCGAAATGAGCTACAGCATGACTCGGCAACCTGGCGTTGAGCTGATTGGCCTTACACACTGTGTATTCTACTTTCTGTTCTGGTTCAGGCGTCAGTTTGGATATGATCAGACTTGCCCAGAAGATGGGGTAAAGTATCCGATTTCATTCCCCGTCTGAGGTTCACATTTGTCTAGGTACCTCACTGCTTGGAGGACCAGAGAACTTCTGGCCCTTGCCCCTAGTTTCAGCTGCGCCTTTTTTGGCGAGTGGCTGACTTGGCTCGAAGATGAAGCACAATCCGGGCCCATTTTAGCATCAGAAGCTTCCACAAGCACAAGCCGAGGACATAAGAACACCTGACTCATTTATGCCCCTAGTTTATTGCTTTGATCTTTACTTTTCAAGGTTTTATGTATGCAATAAAAGCAACTTTGATTTGTATCAAGAGTTTGGAGAACTTTGTATTAAAATCAATGAAATTAAAGTTGTAAGCACTGAAAATTTTCCTTTTGGTCCAAAAATAGTCTAAGTTGTAAAAGGCAAAATTTGAACAAAGATCAACTTTTATCAAAACTTTCAAAACCATTTTCGATAAGGATCACAACTTGAAACGCACGGAATCAATCCCCGAGATGTACAATCCTGAATCCAAAGATCACAAATTGCCCTTTGTCTGAATATCACTGCTCAACACTATAACCAGTTCTTCTCTCAGAGTAAGGATCATAACCGAACAATCAGATAAAGATTAAACAAAGATGACCTGATCAAACATATGGACAAGACAGTTGAGTTGAAGGTGTTTAAGGCCGAACTTCAAGATGAAGTTGCCTACGTATCCCGAAGATGGGAATCAGGCCTTACATAGTTCGGTTTGGGTTCACTCGAGTATTAACGCTCTCCTTTTGCGCTCTAACTTTAGCCAAGGCCACCCTTTAGGGTTTTTAACCTTACGAGCTCAGTTTTTCTTTATTTCCAATTTTTTGTGCTCTAACTTTTGCCTAGGTCACCCTATCGGGTTTTCGGCCTAGCAAGTCTCTCAGGGATTGTATTTCTTCAACTTGCCCATGTTGATCGGTTGGGAAAATTCTAGGCTATCCAGGTCCATGAGAATAACGGCTCCACCCGACCAAATAGTTTTGATGATGTAAGGACCAGTCCAATTGAGTCTGAACTTGCCCCTAGGGTCATGGATGGGAGCTTGGTTGTCTTTCAACACCAAATCCCCTTCTTTGAGATTCTGGGACTTAACTTTCTTGTTAAAAGCCGTGACAATCCTGCGTTGATAACCTAAACATGGTACAATGCTATCAGCCTTCTCTCATCAAACAATATCAATTCTTCGAACCTACTCTGTTGCCAGTCCGCCTCTGCTATCTGACACTCAACCATGGCCTGCAGCGATGGAACTTCTATTTCGATTGGCAGAACAGCTTCCATTCCATAAACAAGAACATAAGGAGTTGTCCCTGTAGACGTCCGGATTGAAGTTCTATAGCCCCATAATGCAAATGGCAATTTATTTGGCCAGTCCTTGTAGGTCTCAACCATTTTTTGCAAAATATGCTTGATGTTCTTATTGGTGGCCTCAATAGCTCTGTTGGTTTGTAGCCGGTATGTAGATGACTTATGGAAAGCCACATTGTATTTCTCTAACAAGTCGATCACTTCTTTCTTGAAATGTGAACCATTGTCCGAAATGATTTCGTTTGGGACTCCATAACGGCAAATAATATTGTTTCGGATGAACTTAGCCACATGCCCTGTTTTCAACACTACATAAGACTGAGCTTTCACCCACTTTGTAAAGTAATCAATTGCCACCACAATGTATTCATGTCCACTTGACCCTTTCGGTATGACTGCGCCGATGACATTGATTCCCTAGGCTGAGAAAGGCCATAGGGAAGTCATGTTATACAACTTTGACGGCGGGATGTTCATGCTTTGCCCCAGTGATGAGGCCTGTCGGCCACCAGTGATGGCCTGCCGACCATCTGACGGCCACTGATGCACAGTTCATCTTGCTGCAACAGAGAACAAACAGAGCATGCACAGGGTATTCTTAAGGATTGTCTACACAACTTACCCCTCCTTTTCATGAACAAATCAAAGGAGTAATGAACTTGGTTCACGAACCATCAACTCAAGAAATTTCATTGCATGATGGCTCATGAACAAAAGCGTACAATTTTAACAAATGTAACAAATAAGACTCTAGCCTCCTCCATTTCATGAATTGATCAAGAGAAGTGGTGACCTTGGAAACTTGAATCATTTCGTCACTAATAAGTATGAAATGCCTCAAGCTTCCATGTGTTCAATTAACGTCTGATTGAACACAAAACCAAATTCTTATCTTGCACCATTTTAGTCCCATTTTAATTACCAACCATCATTTAATTCAATTGAGTCCATTGGTGAGTTTAAGTCCTCTAAATGGAAAGAAGGCTCAAACCAAATATTGTTTTAGGCATGAAAGAGACATCATGCCGTTGGTAATGAAACCCCAAAGGGATTAAACCATTAAGCATGACATCTCAATCTCATGCTTAAACAAACAAATTGTTTGAACCACTTTCAAAGAAAAACAAAATCCAAGAAAGGAAGAAGGTAGCAGAGATGATTAAGTGTAATTACAAGTATAGAAAGCCATAAATAAATGCAATCAATTCAAACAAGATGGTGTTTAAGGCCTAGAACACCAAACTCATTAGGACTATTACACTACAAGCATGCAAAACAAAGCTCAAATGCAACCAACAGCCCAAAATAGTGCTAAAATAGACTAAAATAAGTCCTAAAACATGCTGGAATTAAGACAAAAAAAAGCTAGATTAATATGCTAAAACATAGCACAAGCTAGGCTAGTAAGCAAGACACAAGGAGGGGAGGCTAACCCCTCAAAATTTGAACTTCAAAACATGATTTTGACCATTAAAAAAGCTCTGAAAAACAGTGTTTAAAAGCTCAAAAACATATAGTAAAAGGGTAGGAAACACAAGGGAAAAGGATTTCAAAGCAAGGTGCACAGAAGGGTGAACCACCCCTCAACCTTTAATGGCCTTAAAACCCAAGTTTCAGCCCAAAAATACAGAAGTTTTACAGCCCAAAAACACTTGGAAAATTGCAAGAAAAAGAGTAGTTAAAGCAAGCAAATTGACAAAGCCTTATACCTTTTGAAGATGAAATCAATTCCAAGCAACAAAACTAAGCAAATAACACCATCAAGAGCTCAAACAAGCCTCAAAGACACCTCAGCTCAAAGATGAGAAGGTTTGGTTAAGGGTGTATAGGCAAAGGTTAAGAGTGTATAGGCTGAAGTGTAGGAATTTGCTAGAGAGAGAGAGAGAGAATTGTAGAGAGAAATGAAAAATTTTGCTCTAAAATGTTTCCAACCTTAAAAAATGAGAGGAAGGCCTCCTATATATAGAAAACATTAATTCCCCTCAAGTACATTTAGCCCTACACGTGGGGGCAGATGCAAGCATCTGTGTAAACAGCTGGCACAAAATATCTGCAAAAGAAACTGGTGGCCAGTAACCAAAAAGTGATGGTCGGCAGCCCAAAAAGAAGCTGCGGGCTTGAAGAACCAAGGCTTGGTCCAAGAATGAGGCAACAAGGGTGTAGGGTTTGAAGGGCTCAAAGTTGTGGCATTCTGCTAAGGACTTCAAGCACTTGACGAGCATATACATTCATCATTGGGTGTGCATGCGATGACGTCCAAGTCGTAAGGGCCATCAAAAATGGGGTGTCTACACAACCCAAAAGGCTTTACAAGGAATTCATAGTGGCCATAACGTGTACGGAAGGCCGTCTTCTGGATGTCCCCCTCTCGAACTCTCAACTGATGGTACCCCAACCCCAAATCTATCTTTGAAAAGTAGCGAGACCCTCTAAGTTGGTCAAATATATCATCTATTCGGGGTAAAGGGTACTTGTTCTTAACGGTAACCCGGTTTAACTTGCGGTAATCAATACATAACCGCAATGACCCATCCTTCTTCTTCCTAAAGAGAGCTGATGCTCCTTAAGGTGATGTACTAGGGCGAATGAAGCCCTTATCCAAAAGCTTTTGGAGTTGAATCTTCAACTCATGTAATTCGACGGGTGCAAACCTATACGGCGTCATGGAAATCAGTGTCGTGCCAGGCACTAAGTCAATGGAGAACTTGATCTCCCGATGGGGTGGCAAACTAGTAAGATCCTCAGGAAAGACATCCGGGTATTCACAAACTACCCTTGGCAATTTAACACGGGTCTCGTCACTCTCACCATCCAAGAGTGTCGCAAGAAGGCCACTAAGCTTACTCCAAATACGAGGGTCAAAAACTGGTGACAAGACCCTATCAACTTGATCTCCCAGAAAATAAAAACAATCACCACTCGAGGTGCACACTGTAACTCTCTGACGGTAACAATCATTCACAGTTCGGTATGAAGATAACCAATCCATGCCTAAAATGACATCAAAACTCGACATGTCTAGCAACACAAAAGCGAACGAAAGTCGACAACCGGTAACCTTTATCTCACAACCACAACACCCCCGATCTAAATCAACCGTACCCCTAACTGGTGACTCTACTATGAGCGGAGATGCTAACCGTGTCACCTCTAACCCTAATACTGAAGCAAATGCAGTAGATATAAATGAATGAGACGTACCCGTATCTATCAACACATTAGCCAAAGAATTACACACAACAAAAATACCTCTCACAACTGAGGTTCTTGGTAACTGCTCTAGTGCAGTAACAGCATACACGCGCCCCTGTGGCCTCTGATCAACTTGCTCATCTCTCGGAGCATAGGCCTGCTGCACTAATTGAGCTGAAGCGGCTCCCTTATTAGCTCGTGGAGTCTGAACTGAGTGAGCCTGCTGGTGGCCCTACGTCTGCCTCGACCCTGATGCGCCTAATGCGCCTCCCAACTGTAAGCAAGTCCTCTTCATATGCCCCGACTGACCACACTGAAACAAGTAAGCCCTTGTCCTATATTCTGGGACTGATTTTGAGACCGGTTAGGTAATGGTGGTAACATCTGCTGCCTTCCTTCTTTCTGTGGGCATGAAAAGGCCTTGTGACCCGGTTGGCCACACTTGAAATATGAAAAACTACCCAGTGCGTCCTTTCTCGAGCCCTCATTAGGCAAAGGAAAAGTAGATCTACACTGTTGTGGTTGAGACTGGGATGAAAAGGTGCTCCTTCTCTTCTTGTTAAGTCTATAGTCTCTCTGTCACTCCTGGCCCCTGGACCTCGAACCCCGAAGTCTCTCCTTCTTAGCCTGCACGGTAATCTCTGCATGTGCCACCGACTCCACAAGATGGACATAGTTTCGAATTATATTTCCAGCAACGTTAAACAGGATCTTAGTTCTCCACTTCTTCTCAAATTCAATGCAGCGACGCTTTTCTGTTGTCACCAACTCTGGTGCAAATCGGGACAAACTAGAGAAGGCCGCCTCAAACTAAGCCACGGACAATTTAAGTTGTTTAAGGTCTTGAAACTCTTGCCTCAATCTCTCCCTAGTAGTGGAAGATAGGTACTTGTCTTGGAAAGCAACCACAAAGGCTTCCTATGTCGGCTCCACTCGACCATTGGCATACTTCCACCATTGACCCGTATCCCCTTTAAGGTAGTGACTCGCTAGAGTCATCCTTAGCTCTCTATCTTCAATGTAAAGCATCTCAAATGTCTTCACCGTTTGCTCGAGCCACTCATTCGCTTTCTTGGGCTCGGGGCCACTATGGAACTTATTCTGTTTGGCCAGCAAAAACTCTTTAGTGAGGAAACTCGCTCTTGTCTGTACGGCGTTCTCTCGGGCTTGGTTCTCCACCCTCAACATATTCATCGATTCCCTCAAAGCCCCTGCCATTTCTCGGGCTAGGGCCATTGTGGTTTGACCTGCTTGTTCCGAAATTCCCGCTTGCCCCACTTGCTCAACCACATTAGCTTGGCCTGCTTGCTCGGCCATATTGGCTTGGCTGAACCCTTCCTCATGGACCGGTACTTCATGTGCACCCTGGCGAGGCATACCACGCCTCCCGGCTCTACCACCACAACTTGACCTCTTCCTGACATCCTAATAAGGGACAAGAGAAATAATTTAGCACACGAACCCACATGTGCTCGCAACTTGCCTCACACGTTTGACCATAACAATTCTATATATTTCTCTACCATAGAAACAATTTAATTTCACTCCATATAAGCACTTAGTCATGTAAACACGTACGGATTATTCTTTTACGATGAAATTCGTCCCACAAAAAACCAAGAATTCGTAGTAGAACGAGTATTGATCAAGTACCCTTCTAATAAGACCTCAAGGAATTTAATAGGCACAAATAATATCCTAAAAGTCCAATCCCATACCCATCTAGTAATATAAACATGTTATCATATAGTCACAAAATATACAACACCTCCTAATCATGCGAAATGAACCCCTTGTGGTAAAACAACCACTTCTCACGAGCCCCAAGAATTCAAACCCGGTAGCTCTGATACCAAGTTGTAACGCCCAAAAAATTTATGCATAATCATAGTACAACAAACATGGCTCCTTATGATAAATCAGAATAAGTCCCTAACACTTTTTTTACATGATCATGAGGTTCGTACAAAGTAGTTCCACATGCGAATATACATTCAATGATTTCTAGTGCATGAATCCATAGCATGTTGAACATTCAATCCTAAAAAAAATTAAATGTCCTCTAGGGCTTACAAATTCCAAGGCTTAAGCCTGGTTACACAAAAATGGTTTCTCAAACCCATACAATTATAGCCCTTGGCTTACAAAAAAAAAAAAAAAAAATACAGTCACAACAAAACGAGGGTCTTGTGTTCTCAACACACACTTCCACGCCCTTAGTTAGGTGGAATCACCATATCTTTTCCTACACAAAATCCCACAGGGTGAGCATGAAGCCCAGTAGAAAATTCTTAACAAAATATATACATTTAATACAAGCCTCACGAAATCAAATGCACATGCCATGCTATGCTTTTTGAAAGGAAATCACATCTTCATCTTTTGAAAACCATCATGCTCAATGTTATCTTGAAATTTCAACAATTAAAAAATTTTCAATTTAGTTCAAGGGGTAGTAAATACGACTCAAGTAATCCATAGGTTGGTGTCTACAAGTAGGCATAACTAGCACTACCAAAACTCCACTTTACCGGTAACTAACCGAAAGGGAAGTGGTACCTCCTCCGCGCGTGTTTTCGGTCTTTCATCCCGGACACTCAGGCCAACTTAATCAATTTCATCTACACCCCCTATCCAGACTTACCAATGTATTTACACCAAAGCAATTCCATGAAAACTTATTTCACAACTTTCTTTTCTTAATGCAAACATTTTCAAATCTAATAATCAAAATTTATCATGACCAAATGAATTGAAATGCTAATGCAACAATTATCAATGCAATTCAACATCCCTTCCATTTTCAATTCTCCCACACAACTTTTCCATTGTGATCACAATTCCCAATCCTCTTTCCATGCAAATCTCACATGATAATCACATATTCGTTTATATCCATCAAAAGAATGACACAATTCCACATTTCAAGCATTCTCAACAATTTAGTCTCTTCATGACTATATTCACATTTTTTAGCAATAAGCCTCAAAACCAACTAGTCTTCATATTTCATGAAATTTCTCACTTTTATATCCACAACAAAATAAAATTTCCAACCATTCATTCATTTTAACATAGTAATAGGTAAACACCCCTAAACCTTCAACATCTCTAAAGAAATCTCAACTTTCTAAGTTTTTGCCAAAAACTAGACATTTCTTCATCTTTCCTCAACAATGTAGTTCAAACTCTCAAGGAATTTTAAGCAAAGACAAGGTGTAAACCCACTTTTAAGATCACCACACTCTTGAACAAAAATCAAATTTCAAAGTTCATCCAAAAGAGTTCAAAAATCAACAAACCTTGCACAAATATATATATAGATATATAACTCTAAGAAAATTCCTACCTCAAGTTTTTGGAGAAGAAGAGATAAGAAACCCCCAAATTTGACGATGTTGAAATCTAATCTCCACCGCACAAGATGAAGCCCTTGGTTAGCTCTCCAAATTTAATGAAGGATGTTGGGTCAAAACTTTAATGGATCTAAAGAAATCAAGGTTTTGAACTTATTTGGTGTAGATAAATGTAGAAAGAAGGTAGAGAAATGGGTTCTTAGAGAGAGAGAGGTATACAAAAAGTGATATACACACAGCCCAAGAAGAGAGAAAAGCAGAATTTTCGGATTCAGCGGAGTCTCACACGTGCAGCACCCATTCCGGTATGTGCGGAGCGTACCTCCCGCACATGCAGCACTCACTCCACACCTCCAACCGCACCTGCATATAATGTAGTAGAGCCCTCGAAAATCCCTTATTTTCCACATGTGCGGCCTCCCTCTCCTACACGTGCGGCTCTGCCCTCCAGCCAGGAAAAAATTCCAGTTCGGCCCAAGGTACTATGGATCCAACCTCGCACCATCCGAAACAAGTGAAACTCGGGATAAAAATAAGTAAGAAAAAAACTTTTTGAGAACAAGTTTTCAAAAAAATGAACCCAACAGTTAACAAGACTACCCATTAAAACCCAACATTCTAATGAAAGTAAATCCAACATAACTCAAAAGGACGAGATGGACAACATACCCGGTCATCACAGTTCTAAGGTAACTGGCTCTAGAGTAGGAGCCTTTCATATGATGAATGCAATGGAGAAGAAGGCTTCTACAGGGAAGCCCAAGAAGAATGCCAAGAGTGGCAAAGTGGGCAAGCATTCAGATCCTAAACAACTTGTGGAGTCCAAAGATGAAAGCAAAGGGAAGAAACCCATGTATAGTGGGAAATCATTAGGAAAGTTGAACAAGAACAAGTCATCCAACAAAGGTTTGATGTTTGTGGATGTAAAGCTCAATGGGAAGCCCCTTCATGCTTTGATTGACACCGGGGCCACCCACAATTTTGTTGCTGGGACCGAAGTTGAAAGACTTGGGCTATCTTTAGAGAAGGATGGCAGCCGCATCAAGGTGGTTACCTCTGCAGCACAACCCATCTATGGGGTTACAAAATCTGTTCATTTGAAGGTCATCACTTGGGAAGAAAGAGTAGATTTCACTGCAATACCCATGAATGACTTCCAAGCCATCCTTGGGTTGGATTTCTTGAGAAGCACAAAGACAACAGTCATGCCTTATTTTAATAGTATGTGTATTATGGGGGATAAGCCATGTCTTATTCCTGTTATGGCCACCAACAATAGTGACCAGCTTGCCTCAGCTATGCAACTCAAGAGGGGTGTTAGGCATGGTGAACAAACTTGGGTTGTCGTATTGATGTTAAATGAAGCTCTTGAATCTACTCATGTCCCAGCCGCAGTCAAGAAGGTCTTAAGGCAATTTGCAGATGTTATGCTTGAACAGTTGCCTAAGGAGTTGCCTTCACGCCGAGGTGTAGATCACGCTATTGAGTTACTGCCAGGGGCAAAGCCACTAGCTCGGGCACCATATGGAATGGCTATCCTTGAGTTGAATGAATTAAGGAAACAGCGTATAGAGTTACTGGAAACAAGCTTCATTAGGCCATCCAAGGCCCCATTTGGTGCACCTGTCTTGTTCCAAAAAAAGCATGATGGTAGTCTTCGCTTATGTGTGGATTATCGGGCACTCAACATGCTAACTATCAAGAACAAGTATCCCTTTCCCCTTATTGCAGATTCATTTGATCAATTGAGCAAAGCAAGGTATTTTACAAAGCTAGATCTTCAATTGGGGTACTATCAAGTAAGAATTGTCGAGGGAGACGAGCCTAAAACCACATGCGTTACTTGCTATGGTTCCTATGACTTCTTAGTCATGCCATTTGGCTTGACCAATGCCCCTGCAACATTTTGCACCATGATGAATGAAGTTTTTCAAGAGTACTTAGACCGATTCGTGGTAGTACAGTTGGACGATATTGTGATTTATAGCTCTACTTTAGAAGAGCACGTGGAACATCTCAGGAAAGCACTGTCCAAGTTAAGGGAGCACAAGCTTTATGTCAAGCTAGAAAAGTGTTCTTTTGCCCAAGGGAGGATTAAGTTCCTAGGGCACATTGTTGAGCATGGATGCATCAAAATGGATCAAGAGAAGGTCAAGGCTATTTAAGAGTGGCAGCCACCCACTAATGTCTCAGAGTTGCGGTCATTCCTTGGGTTGGCTAATTATTATCTCAAGTTTGTTGAAGGCTACTCAAGACTAGCTTCCCCATTGACAGAGTTACTAAAGAAGGGCAAGCCATATGTTTGGGCAGAAGAGTGTTAACAAGCCTTTCAAACCTTGAAAGAAGCCATGTTTAAAGACCCTATTTTTGCTCTACCAGACTTAGGTAAAGCTTTTGAGATACAAACTGATGTATCGTATTTTGCTTTGGGTGATGTTCTTTTGCAAGATGGTCACCCAATTGCCTATGAGAGCAAGAAGCTCAATGATGCCGAGCGGAGATATTCGGCTCATGAGAAAGAGTTATTTCCAGTAATGCATTGTCTGAGGACTTGGAGGCACTACATCTTAGGCTCACGGTTTGTTGTAAAGACTGACAACACGACGGTTAGCCATTTCTT
The DNA here is from genome assembly GCA_036172215.1 of Camellia granthamiana. Taxonomy (NCBI): domain Eukaryota; kingdom Viridiplantae; phylum Streptophyta; class Magnoliopsida; order Ericales; family Theaceae; genus Camellia; species Camellia granthamiana. The sequence continues at coordinate 125,287,313 of CM069911.1, forward strand.
AACACATCACAAGCTAAGCTCACAACAAGCACGGGTGGCAAGAGAAGTTGGCAGAGTTTGATTTTTGCCTTAAAATACAAGGCTGGTGCCACCAACCATGTTACTGATGCACTAAGTAAGAAGGTGGAGCTTGCCGTGTGCAATCATGTATGTTCACTTACTTCCATTTCAACCAGCACCAAGAAGAAAATCAAGGCTCATCTAGACAATGATGCTATGGCAGAGAATCTTATGAACCTTGTCAAAATGGGCAAGACTCGCAATTTTGGGTGCAAGATGGACTTCTAATGACAACAGGAAGCCGCATCTTTGTACCCAGGGCAGGTGATTTGAGAAAGACACTTTTGAAGGAGTGCCATGATACACGTTGGGCAGGACATTCGGGTTGGGAGTGAACATTGGCCTTGGTGAAGCAAGGATATTATTGGCCCCAGATGCGTGATGATGTGGAAGAATATGTTTGCACTTGTCTCACTTGCTAGCAAGACAAGGTTGAACATAAGAAGAAAGCAGGATTGCTTGAACCTTTTCCTGTGCCTAAATGTCCATGGGAAAGTGTGTCACTTGACTTTATCACTGGACTGCCTAAAGTGGGAGACATCGGGACTATCTTGACTATTGTGGACCGGTTCTCCAAATATGCCACCTTTGTAGCTACCCCAAAGTATGTTTCAGCGGAGGAGACTACCTAACTCTTTTTCAAGCACATTGTTAAGTATTGGGGTGTGCCTAAAAGTATTGTTAGTGACTGAGATTCGCACTTTGTTGGCAACTTCTGGTCGGAGTTATTCAAGCTTCTTGGGTCACAACTTAATACTTCATCAAGCTACCATCGGGAGATGGATGGGCAAAATGAACGCTTCAACTGTATACTCTAGGAGTATTTGCGCCACTTTGTCAAAGCTAATCAACGAAATTGGGTGCAACTTCTTATTGTAGCACAGTTATGCTTCAACTCTCAAAAGAGTATCTCTACGGGCAAGAGTGCTTTTGAGATAGTGAATGGACAGCAACCACTGTTACCCCACCTAGTGGATGGACCTTATGAAGGAAAGTCACCCAGGGCTTACCAATTTGCTAAGGAATGGAAGAGAAACCATGACATTACTCATGCGTATCTCGAAAAAGCAGCAAGTAAAATGAAGAAATGGGTTGATGAAAAGAGGAGGTCACTTGAGTTTAGAGCTGGGGATCAAGTTCTTGTCAAACTCAACCCTGAACAACGCAAGTTCATTAAGGGAAGAGACAAAATTCTAGTGCGCAAGTATGAGGGACCAGTAACCATTCTAAAGAGAATTAGCAAGTGTGCTTACATGATAGATGCTCCATCTTGGCTGAAAGTGCACCTGATTTTCCATGTCAGTTATTTGAAGCCTTACTATCCAGACAAGGAAGATCCAACCCGAAATGAGTTGAAACGCCAAACCATCATAGCCAAAGCAGGGGAAAAGTCCATTGAATCTATCTTGGCTGATCGAGTGAAAATGGTTTCCAAGAAGAAACAAAGGCAATACTTGGTAAAAATGGAGAGGCCTTAGAGATGAAGAAATCAACTGGGAACAGGAGGCGAACTTGTCAGCTTTTTAAGATGAGATTGATGTTTATTAGGCCAAGTTGTTGAGGGCGTTAACCGTTCAAGTGGGGAAGACTGTTAAGGTGAGCCCATCCAAGGGTCAACACTTTGATGCCACACACATTTGTGCCCTTTGGAGAGCCAAAGACATGCCTAAGAAGTTGTTGGTGCAAGTGCAAGCCAAGGCCCCAAGGTATGGTGCAAGACAGCTCACGACATGCCATTGGGCAGCCCATACCAACAGCCAGCACCCCATGCCAGCAATACCCAGCAGGCCATAGCCTTGCCAGCAGCCAGCAGCCAGCAGTAGCATTGCCAACAGCAGCCAGCAGGCCACAACAGGAGCCATAGACTAGCCACAACATTGCCTATCCAGCAGCGACTTTACGCCACATTTAGGAGGGTCAAATGTAATATTTTTGCCTTGTAAATTTTTATGTAAATACCTTAGTATTAAAGGTGTTTTGGGACCAAGTCTTGTAAATTTTATCTTTTTGTAGAATTTTTGAAAATCCATTATGACTTCTCAAACATAGTGGATGTTTCCTCTTGCCAGCTAGGAAAAGGCTTAACAAGCTATATTAAGGAAGGTGTACCCAAGTGTTGAACCAAACCACTTGTACCTTTAAAGTACCCCAACCTAGCCATTGGTAAGACAACTTTTGTAGCACTTTTGGTGCATTGTTCAACTATTGTAATGCCTTCTTTTGATCAATGAAAAGTTCATTTCGCCTTTAAATTGTGCAAAGCTTTTCAATTGTTGCTTGCTTTAATTTTAGCTTGTTGCTTGCTATTTTGTGGCTTGTCTCCAATCTTGTGGCTTATCAACTTAACTAATATTATGTTTGCTTGTCTTTGCAAACCTTTTGAGTTTTATTGGCAGGCTAGTGAAGAGAGTTAACTAGCGCCACACACACTTGCATATCTTTGTCAAGGCTTCCGCATTGCCAGTGTGTGACACATAGCCAAGATTCTTGTAGTTGGAGAGGAGTACAATGTGATGAAATTATTGGCCCCGTTGTTAGGCTTGATGATTGGACATTGGTGACTATATGTTTGAATCACATTTGTTTAAAAAAAATGACAATTATAATTTTAAGAGTAGTCATCTATTTTTGTAGTATAAATGTGATTTAAATATATAGTTATCGATATTTGATCATTTTAATTTTTTGCATGAATATTTTACTCAACAATTATTAAAAAGTAAACTATTCAGATTACTGAGGTCAGCGCCAAAATAGGCTCAAAAAATCCAAACATTCTCCCAAATTGAAATGACCTACTTAAAAGAATCTAAGCCTTTTTTTTTTTTCCTTCTTCTTTTCTCTACACATTTTTTTTGGGTACAATTTATGGGACTCATTTCGAGTTCTATTTTGATGATTCGAATCGTTCAAATTTTAGAAAATATCAAAAATAATTTACTTGGAAAAAATCAAGTTGATTGGATATCTATAACTTGTTCATCAAATTATATTCATATTCAGTTTTGATACATACATATTCATTCTTTTTATATATAGATGTGCTTTGATGAAAGGGGTTATCGATATTTAATTAATTTAATTTTTTACAAGTATATTCTTTTCAATGTTTCCTAAAATTTAAACAATTTAGATTTATACGGGCTGCACAATAGTCACTGATGTGCTTCACGTACAGCAGTGACACCATGTTCACAACAACAAGACTATACATAAGATATATATTGAATTCTATTATTTAAATGCAAGGGTAAATTACACTAACATCTCCTAAGGTTTGGTAAAAATACAATAAATCTTATAAGTTTAACATAATTACATTGACATCATTTTAAATAAAGTTAAAATAACTGAAATTAATGTAAATGATAGGTAGACATTGAAATAAAATGTTGAACTCCACATAAAATGAAGGAAAATGCTTGAGACCATCAAAAATTTCCCACAATGACGTGATCTGACAAGTATTAGTTTTTGATTGGTCATACACTCAATTATATGGGACTCACCACCTTTGCCACATCATTGTAGATGCATTTATAGATGCAAAATATAAGTCTCTAGAGTTGTTGTAAAATGAAACCCACACATTTAGTACGTCTCTCACTAAATATGAAAATTTTGTATTTGAAATTGTGTGCATTTCAAATTTATATCTATTATTGCTCTTACTACTTTTTCTCTCACTTTCATATATACGAGTAATGAGAGATTAAACATATCATGTTCCATACAAAAAGTAAATAAGTAATCAACAGATATTGAGAAAAATGCACATTCATTTGGATATTGAGAAGGAAGAAAATTCTTTCCTAACCTAAACTCACTGATCGGAGAACCTACTTACGGTACGATCACTAAACACGATTTTTATCTTTCAACAAAGTCATATTCCAACAAACAAACGTGACCTGAGGGGCCAGGAGAGATCTAACTTGCCATGCACACAAAAGGTAAATAAGTAATTAATGACCCATTCTATATTTTGAATTCACATCCTCTCTATCATTTTTTTTTATCCAATCATCATTTAACATTTGATCGAAGAGCTGCAAATTCAACAACTGGACGATGGTTGAATGAAGAAAGTGTTAGACAGGATCTTCTTTAAAAAATTCTTTTCCAACAAGTAAATGTAGCGTATGTGTTACGAGATTTAACTTGTCATGTCATAAGGTCCATGGTTCAAAATTCGTCCTCAAATTGTTTGTTGGGCTAGATCAGACTATTAATTCTCAATAGGGGACTATCCAGTCCCACCTCCTGTGGGATAAGTATTGTTCCTGTCGGATTATCTTTCCTCTATCATTTAATAGTAAAAAATAATCTTTTAAATCGAACCACATTTTTTATCCCACCTAACCAAATAATCTCATGATAGTTATAATATCATCTAAGGGAAATTATAAATTATTCCCAGAGTACCACGTGTTCGTCTTCTTAGTTAATCATAATTTATTCTGCCTCATCATGTTCCTCAATCACCCAACACAACACCTCACATACACACCTTCTCTACCAATTACAATACTATAAAATACCATGTGTTTATACTTCAGAATTACTGAATAATTACCCATCATGTAATAATTCCATGACGAAAAATAAAATAACAAATTTACAACTTGAAATATTACTTATACCCAATAATTATTTTTAAGTGTATTTATGTTTGATATATTTAAAATTAAAAAAATTTCTTCAAATATTAAAAAAATTTAGTAAAAAAAAAAACACGAAAAAACAAAAAAACTCAAAAAGTGGATTCAAAATTTAGAAACCAAACAAGGTATTCTTTTCAACAATCTAACATCTATCCTTGAGAAAGGGGCAAAGGAGAAAGCAAGATCGAAAGTGAGTTGTGGAGTTTAATTTGTTGACGAGGTTGACGATGATGGATGTATTTCCTAATGGTCTTAATTACACCATATCTATTTTCTTTTTCTTCTATACATTATTTAATATTTGAGGATTGCAATATATTATCTATTTTTTTATATTATTTCTCTTTATTATTTTTTAATAATTGTTTTCAAAGAAAGAATTAATCATAAATATCCACACAAAAAGAGTTCTACAAAACGGTATACATAACTTTTCTCTTAATGTTTTTGTACAAATAATTTTGGTAGTGGCTTGCCTCCAATTCACCATCTGGACTAGATTTTCCTCTTTGTTTTATAGTGGGTGTGATCTATGGGTGATAAAATATCTATTTCTTGCTTGAGCAGGGAAATATATATATCTATATAATAAGTCACAAAGGTTTTTGAATTTATGTCAAAAATGTATGTGAGATACATTTTGATCCAATGGCTAAGATTAATCCCAAGTTTATATCAATGGTTTAGATTTGCTTTGGATGGCTCACATTTCCCGCCCAACACATTTCTGTGTCTCCCCCATGCCCTCTGTCTGCCCCATACCCTCTGTCTTCCCATACCCTCTATCTACCTTCCCATTCCTACTCTCTGATGAGATGTGAAGCTTGGCTTGGCTATACCATTTTGTAGAAAATATAATGTGAATGAAGGACAGACAAATACTGCTGCAGAGTTGAGAGAAGCAGATAGTGAGGTTTGTATTGTATATATTGTTATAGCTTTTGATGATAACATGCGAAATTGATTTGAGAAGGTTGGAAAGGAATATGCAACTTCCTGTTGCTACTTGGATTATATGTCATATATCCGATTCACAATTTGATTTCATTTGCCTTCGGGGGAAAAAAAATGTTAGTGTTGTGATACAAATGTTTTGACAACCCAGTCTGTGAGCTAAAATGTTCTTTCAATTGCATTTGTTTTTTTTCAGAAAAAAGTATGGATAAGAAATACTTTTGAGCATCAAAAGGATCAGAAGTTGGGGAAATAACAATTTAAGTGGTTCACGTATGATATATGTGGATCATTAGTATTTAACTTAACCCGAAAAAATGGGTTTGTATGATATAGATGATCACGGATGGGTTTGTATGATTTGAATGATATAGATGTGTGCCTTCATCAGCTTTTGCCTTCACCATATATCATACCAAAATCACGGGTGTGTGCAGATTTGAATGATATAGATGATCCACGTATGATATATGCTGGATGATATAGTCTTTTTTCTATGATTACACAGGTGGTTTAAGAACCTCTGAATGATATATGCTGGATGATATATGCTATACCTCTCTAAATTTAAGTATGATATATGCTGTATGATCTGCTAGGTTCTTAACTGCTGGGTTCAAAAGTTATTGAATTCAAATTATGCACTCTTAACTGTTGGGTTGAATTCAAATTCTGCACAGTTATTGAATTCAAATTCAAAAGTTATTGAATTCATATATGCTGGGTTCTTAAATGCTGGGTCCAATTCAATAGATATATGGGGTCAATAGAGTATTCTTATTATTTAGTGTTGATCACTCTGACCACTCTCACCGTTGTTCACTCTGGCTCTATGTGAAACAGGAACTTGAAATAAAGGTGAAAATGATTAACTCGGCTGCTCGGTAATGTGAAACAAAATGACTACTCCAAATTTTTATATAACATACACTTAGTTTTCATATATCCCCTTGCACCCAATGACTACTCAGTAAAATATTTATACTTAATGACTACTCAGTAAAATATATTTATGGTAGAAATATATTAAATTCTTATAATATATTTTTTAATGAGTAAAAATGTATGTTATTTTAAGTATGAATGTCCATTTATTTTATTGAATGCCATTCACTTAGTTTCACATGGCTCCATGTATCCCCTTGCACCCAACAATATCACTTATTTTTTAATTGAAATCAGGAACTTGAACTTGAAACAGGAACTTTGCTCGGCTGCTCAGTTAGTTAATCAGGAACTTGGAGCCATAAAAAATAAAAAGCTCGGCTGCTCGGTTAGTTTATTGCTTTGGTAACATTTGGCTGCAGCTTCTGTTATTGCTTTGCTTTGATATTGACCCAACTGAGTAAAACTGAAGAAGAATTCTACTCAATGTGTTTTCAAAGCAAAATTTCTTATCACCAAAGAGTAGTTGCAAAGGCTATGTTTTTTATCACCAAAATCACCAAATTCTGCTCAATGTGTTTACTGTCAACTGTTTATCACCAAAATCATAAATTTTAGTTCAGCCAAAAATTCTGCTCAATGGATTTTTTAAATTAGTTTGGTGTTATACACTAGAAAATTGGTTTCAAAAAAGGTTTTTACAGATGTGCTTTGATTTTTCTATGTTTGTTATTTAAAATGAAATTCAGTGCTGTTAAATAGATGATCTTGACAAATCATGTGAATCATGTGAATCTGTGTGTTTCCAAATTTTGATTCACATGAGTGCCTTGGATTTTTTAATATGAATTGAGCATGAAGTAATATATTGTAAACTTGAGAACATAACTTATTGATCGTGTTCTTTAGTTCTTTACTATTTGTGCAAAGAAACTTCTTCCTATGGACAACTCAAGAACACATAATGCCATGATATGTGTTGACAGCATTCTTTTCACAGATTCATACTTTATAGTCACATTATGAGACAAGTGAACGGGACATGCTCCCACAAGCCATTTCACCAGAAATTGATATTGGGCAGCCATAAAAGGGCTTCTCTAGGGCAGATCATAGCAAATTTTTATTGCCAACAGGTTAATTAAGAAATAAGTTAACATAAGGGTAAGTGTTCAGGGTTTAATTAGCCAAGGAAATAGAAGACTTTGGGGCCTTTAAGAAGTGCTAGAATTTTTGTAGGCTGTGTAGATTTGACAGGTTAAGGTTGATTAGGTCTTAAAAGTGTTTAGTTGCACTGAATTCAGGAAAACAATGCTAGAATTCTGGGCAGTACACTATCCTACGGTTTTGAGTGTTAGAAGAAGGTAGAGAATATAGGATCACAAGGGTAGACTCCTTTTTTTTTGATCAGCCACAAGGGTAGACTCCTAATGAATACTCATGGTTAACAGTCGAAAGATATGCAATCATAATCGTATGTCTGATG